>JASANA010011411.1:0-14717 GCA_030248095.1 Ptycholaimellus sp. GST1_10
GTATGGTATTCGTTCAGTTACGTATTGCTGAGTTGTTAAACGAATACGGTTCTGTAAATTTATTTGTTGGCTAAGCTACTCCTCGTTCAAAAGCTCTCCCTCCTTTAGATGCTCTTGCGTTTGAGCTGCTAAATGATTAAGGATTGAAACAAAGCCGCCAACATAAATGACGCAAAACGGCGTACCAAAAGAGCAGCCTAAAGAACTGGTTTCTTCGCTAAGACAGAACACTATATCCCAGAAGCTAGGAGCGGGGAAGAGTGTCTCAAATTACCCAATAGTCGGCCCAACCCACCCACCATCAGCATCCACAAAAGGAGAGCCAAGAGCATCGATTTGTGCACTTTAGCATTCTCCGAAGAAAGAAAGGTTAACACGAACTGATTAATAACAAAAACTCAATTAGCGGCATATGTCACTGATAAAAATGATGCGGGACTTAGCATCACTTTCTGACCAAACATGCGTCATAGATGAGACAAGGTAAAAGAAAGCATTAAGCTAACGAATGAGATGATGGCGGCGAGGAGGAGGATTTTGACGAGGAGGTCATCGAACTGCTCCAGGATCAGCTGCCAGATGGACTTGCCTGAAGAGGAAGTGGATGTGAAAGGTGGAGGAAGGGCGGAGGGTGAAGAGGCAAGAACCTTCTTCGGCAGGCAGCTCATTGGGTCCGTACTTCTCCTGGTGCAGAGCGACCTGCTCATCAGAGAGGCCGGTTTCCCCATCCGTGTTGAAGAACTTGGTGATCTCCGCCTCCGTCAGGCCCCAAGCGTTGGGGCACTGCACATCCGTCGCCATCGCTTCAATACACCCTTCATACCTTCTCTTCCCTCCACCATCATCCATCGCGCCTATCACTTCTTCTTGCGCTTTCCACCAACCTAACCAAGTCCTTTCGAACCGGAGAAAAAGACAAAGGGCGGGGAGAGTTTTGGAATTGGATGGATGAATTGCAGGGTAGTTGATGAGAAATGGAGGAGGATGGAGAGGTGGAGGATAGAGCCAGGCTTGGTAAACATGGCTAAGTAAGGGCTGGGCCGTGGTTTTGGAGGGGAATGTTGGCGGAGGGAGGAAGCGTACACGCAGATAGTGCTGACGGTGCCTTATGTGCTCCCTGCTGGGAGGGAGGGAGGGAGGGAGGGAGAGGTAGGGAGGGGGGAGTGCTCCTACCCTCCCCTCCCCTCTTTCCCTGCCTGCCTTCCTGTGTGCGTAGGCCAAATGCGGCCTTGCTGCTTCCAACTACGCACACTCCTCTGCCCAATCCACTCAAGACCTCACATAGCGCGCCAAATCGAACACTCTTTCATCATCATTTTATTCTTTGCAATGCCCAAAGAGCTCCAAGAGAATAAATATGCACAGCGTGAGACTGAAACAGGCATCGAAATGCAAGGGAAGTTGGAAAATGGGGAATTTATTGGGCGATTCGCTGAAAAGGGGTGACTATATGGCTATAGATGAGAGATGGTAAAAGATGGATGAAGCTGGTGGAAAGGGTGGGATGGGGATGGGGGCTGGTGGGGTCTGGGCTAGCGCTGGTGGCCTGGGTCTGGGCTGGAGAGGAGGGAGAGAGGGAGGACGGGTGAAGCGGGCGGGGGAATGAGAGGCGGAGTCCTCCGCTTGCCTACTCTCTTGACTCCTTCCCTTCCCTCCAGCTTCAACCCCGAGCCCTGCAGCCCCGAGCGAGATCTCCTCCGCTCCTTCCCTCCCCGGCCTACGACCCACCGCCTTCTCCTCACTCACTTTCCACTCCTTCCCTCCGCGTGCTTGCCCAGCCCTCTCCCCTTCCCACTCCCCCCCCCCTCTCGGCCCAGTCCCCCGCTCTTCCCTCAGCCTCACACTGCCTCACTACGACGCCGCTGCTTCTTCACATCCCCTTCCACTCTCCCCCTTCCTCCCTTTCTTTTCTCAGTATATCCTGCACCCGCTCCTCCTCCTCCTACCCCTCTCTCCACCCCTCCCTCGAACCCACGCTACACAGCTCCCCTCCCACTCTTCTAAGCTCACTCCCGCATACTCCTTCCCTCCCCAGCTCTCCCCCTTCCCTGCCCCCTTTCCTTCCCCTTCCCCCTGCCCCCAAGCCCATTCCAGCCCCTCTCTCTGTCCCGCCTCTCCTTGCTTTTTGTAATGTCAGTTGCTTTGTCAGCTGAGAGACTGCGGCAGGCTGGAATGGAAGAGAAGCGAAGACGCCGCTCCCTTCCTTCCGCCTCCTACCTTACTTACCCCCCTCCCCCCGGGGCTAACTTCACTCTACTCCGTCCGACGCCGATGGACCTCCCTAGTTTAACGCTCCCAACCCCACCTCTTCCCAATGCTTTACTTCCCTTCAGTTTCGAAAACCGGTTCACCTACCTTTATTCCCCCGCCTTTACCTCACTGCTCTGGCCCCTCTAGCCACTCCAACCACTCTCCTAATCACCCCCGACCTCTACCTTCACCCCCCTAACCCTTCCTCCCCTAATATACCCCATCCTTCACACCTGTACTGCCCCGGGCACCCCTTCAGTCCCAAACCTTCCCGCCAGAACACTTTTCCGTCTCTTTTCCACGTGTTTCCCTTCCTTCCCGCTTACTTTCTCCCAGCTGATGCTTTTTGTAATGAGCGCAGACTGTGTGACGTCTTTTGAGCTTTGACGCAGGTTGGCATTTGAGTACCGAATATATTTGGGCCATCGCTGAATCGCAGAGAAAAAAGCGATATCTTCGTAATGGGACGATCACTGTTTAATCCTAGTCAAAGTCCTTTCCACTCACAGCTGGTCCCATCAAGTTCCGTATGGCTACATAAACTTGCAGGAAAAGCAGTGATAAATTATCTGGGAGAAAATACCTGTTATCCTAGGAGACGGAATATGAAATGAGAAACGAACTATCGTCACTTTGCACGAGGCGACTTGGAACGCTCTTCAGAAATAAACCGTGAATGAGGCGAATTGAAGGGAGCTAAGGAAGTGGGATCAAAAAGCGCACTGCTAAAAGAAAGGGCGGAGAAGAGAATTGGTGAGAGATGCGGGAGTTGGAGGGTTAGTCGACTTCCATCTCTGGCTGACTATAGTCGGGGTTGGATTTGGGGGCGGCGTTGGAATCATTGGATGCCTCGGTCCCGTTGGTCTCGCTTTTTTCAGGCTCCTTGGGCGGCTCTACCTTCGGCTTAGGCTTGTTCATCACCGGCTTTGCTACTCGTTCCAGTGCCTCCTGCAATTCATTTCTCTTTTTGTTGAAGACTATTTTGAATATTTTGATACGGACATAAGTACGAATAGAAGATTATTCCAAACAAAAAGCTATCATGTACTTACAGTAATGACACTAATATTTAACAGATCTTTTCCAAAAAACTAAATGTTTACCACCACCAGGAAAACCGATTCTTTACTTCAGGATTGAAATTCTGGTGAACATTTTTCGTAATAATCCAAATGTGTCAAAAGCTGAGATTACAGCAAAAAGTTTCAAAAGCTCAATTTTTAAATTTCTTGAAAATTTAATGTGTTTAGAATGTACAGAAGCAGAACGATAAATTTCCTATTTTTGAATGAAAAAGTGGTATGAAAATTATTGCGTATGTTTTAGTTAGTATTAGGAAATTATTGAGTTTAAAACTAGGTGTGCCATAAAGGGTGGTGAACAAGGTTTTTCTATTAAAAATTAGAAGTTTTTTCTGAAACAGTCAAAAGTTATGCCAAATAACCAAGTATAACATGTCAAATTGACTTGCATGGGTCAAAGCAGGACTGGAATTTTCAAAAGACATCATTTTTGCTGCTCAATCAAAACATCTGTAATAATTAATTCCTTTTTTTGAAACCATTCCTTTACAAGACTAAAATGCTACAGCATGAGCTGCTTATGAATTGTCAATCATCAAAAAGATCTAGACAATGTGTGACAAAATCGTGATAAATTTCGATTTAAATTATAAACCATTTTGAGTCAAAATTTTAACAGGTTCATCTACGAAATCCACTGAGCATTCATAAGCAGGCGGCAATTTTGGCACAAAGAGGACAAAAATTAGTGAATGATAGAAAATACAACTAGTGAAATAAAAAAAATTGTTACATCAAAAAAATTTTTCTGAATTTTTGGTCACAATGAAATTATAAGTTTACTAAATGAGGTGTAACAAAATAAAACAAACAAAATTAAAGTTAAATTGAAATTAAATAAATTAAAGTTAACTTTTGCTGGCATTTGCAATATGATCAATTTTTTATTTTCAAATCATTTTTCAAATTTTACATGTATTTTTCTGTAAGAGGCTTTTTCTGATTTAGTAAAGTTCACAAATAACATCATTTAATCAAAAATTAAAGACAAAATAAAAACTAGAATAATTGAAACGACAAGTTTCCTGCCATAAATTGCCGCCTGCTTATGAATGCTCAGTGGATTTCATAGATGAACCTGTTAAAATTTTGACTCAAAATGGTTTATAATTTAAATCGAAATTTATCACGATTTTGTCACACCTTGTCTAGATCTTTTTGATGATTGACAATTCATAAGCAGCTCTTGCTGTAGCATTTTAGTCTTGTCTAGGTCATGGCCATGTGGAAGACATATTTACTTGCCACATGAACAAGGCTTCAAACAGTCATTGGGAAAAATCCATCGCTTGGAATTAAGATCTAGGAATTAAGATCTGTCGCGCCCTTGGAATTAAGATCTATTGCATTGAAGCTAACCTGAGCATCAGTTCATAAAAATCTGCGCAATTTCCCTTTCGCATTGAAGCTAACCTGAGCATCAGTTTATAAAAATCTGCGCAGTTTCCCTTTTTTATATATTTCAGTTAATATTTTAGTTAGTTATTAAAATTCAGAGGCCTAAATCAAAATTTCAAGAATTTTGCCATCTGGAGCAGACTGTGAGCTTTCGATTGATATATATATGTCCTAGGGTTCAACCTACCAGTCTTCCAATCAATTCGGTGACAGGAAACCATGCAAAAACTCGATCACCCATTCATAACTAGGGCGCTGTCGCGCCCTAGGATGAATACCTGATCAGAAAAGCTCTTTCTTAAAATCAAATAGCATTTACACTTTCTCCACCTCCCTCGCCCCATTGCTCACCAGATTAATGAGTGGTTAGAAAGAAACCATTTCGGCTTTGATCTGTGCGGCGAAGACGAGCGGGGTCTGATGCGAAGGTCGCTGACGCTGGGTGCCTTCGTTCTTGTCCGCCCACGCCTCCTTCTCCACCAGCAACTTCCGCACTTTCTCCACCTCCTCTGCTCCAATGTGCTCCAGCGCCTTGTCCCCGGCCGCATGAGACTCGCAGAACTTTCGCACCCGCACAATCACCTCTCGCAGTGCCTTCAATTTACACAAGGTGGCTAGGATGGAGGTAGGTAGGTGAATGTGCGTAGGCGGAACCTGCCAGGCGGGACCTCTAAGCTGAGACTCCTCGGCGCGCTCCACGATGGGGTCGCCGATCTTGCGGAGGTCGGCGAGGCGTCCCTCGTAGACACTCTTCTCGCAGTCCTCCCCCTCGTCGTAGATCCAGTCCTCCGTGGTCGCCAGCTGGGCCAGCAGGCTCTCGGACTCCGACGGGGCCGCGAAGGGGGCGTAGGGCATGCCTTCCCCCAGCTTGTCCCGCATCTCGTAGACGTAGCTCTCCAGCGTGTTCTTCGCGTCCGCCTTCTCCTTCTCCGCCCGATCCCCCGCCCGCATGCTCCGCTCCAGCGTTCGCAGCTTCTCCAGCATCACCTACACAAGTTACACTCATCATCAACATTCCTGGGGTCTCTTAGCTGGGCTTACATCGGAGAGCTGTTGGACGTTTTCGGCGATGGGAAGATCCACGGACTTGACCTTGGGCTTGGCGGGCTTCTCCTCCTTCGACGCCTTCTTCTCTTCTGACTCCACAGGAGCCTCAGGCGGGGTGGAATTTGCTGTGTCTCCTCCGCCCTCCTCGTTTGTCTCCATCCCCTCGCCCTTCGGAGCCTCCTCTTTCCCCTTCTGCTCCTCTTCCTCAGCCCCGTTCATCTCAATTCATTTTCCTCCTCATTTCTTTGGCAAGTGAAATGAAGAAAAGGGGAAACCTCCTCGAAGGAGGTCTCCTCGACAGTGTCGGCGGGTTTCTTCTCCAGCATGGAGGCGGATGAGACGAGGAAGAGGCCGTTGGGGTTGAGGCGTACCTTGACCTTGACCTTGGAGGAGGCCCCGTCCTGGTCGGGAGAAACGCCGTTGACGGTGAAGGAGGAGATGAAGGGGGTGGGGAAGGGGATGGCGTTGGGCTGTGCGTAGTAGGCGCGCAGGGCGAAGGGCTCTTTGCGGAAGAAGGAGATGATTTTGGAGAAAGGGAATGGCTCTCCCTCGGCGAAGACGACCATCTCTCCGTTGTCCGCGTCGCCGCAGCCCTCCCACTCCACCTTGACGGCGTAGGGCTGGTAGTCGGTGACGGCGAACTCTCGGACGCGGAAGGTGGGGCTCAGCATGGCGCACTGGAGGGCGGCGCCGCGACTCACGGCCTCGTCCTGGTTCAGGGTGGTGGCGGGCTCCTTGCCGAGGACCTCGCGGATGATGGCCTTGACGCGGGGGACGCGGGAGCTGCCGCCCACGATCTCCACGCTCTCCACATCCCCAGCCTTTACCTTCGCCTTCTCCAGGAGTCGATGGAGGAGGCTGCTGAGACGGGGCCAAACCCCGCTGGCCAGCTCCTCGAACTCCGCCCTGCTGATGGCTCCCTTCACATCCTTGTCGTCCATGAAGCACTCGATGCCGATGGGGAGGGCCTGTGAGTTGGCGGACATCAGCTTCTTTAGCTTCTCGCACTCGTCCAGAAGCCGTTGAAAGGGTTTCGGGCGAGAGGCAGCATCCACGCCGAACTTGCTCTTGAACTCGGCCGTGAAATGATCGCGGAGGAGGCGGTCGAAGACTCGTCCGCCGAAGTTGAGGTCGAAGTCGGAGGCGAGTACCTTGAGCTTGCCCTTGTTGAAGGCGACGAGGGAGACTTGGGTGGCGTGGTGGCCGACGTCGAGGAAGGCAACGATGCGGGGCTTGTCGGTGTCTGGGGGGAGGTCCTGTTTGTAGATGCCGTAGGCGAGGGCGACGGCGGCGGTATCGTTGATGATGCGTAGGACGTTGAGGTCGGTGATGCGGGCGGCGTCGAGGACGGCGCGGCGTTGGGCGTCCGTCCAGAAGTGGGGGACGGCGATGACGCAGTCGTGCACCTTCGTCTTCAGGAACTCCTCCGCCGACTGCTTCAGCTTCAACAGCAACACCGACAGCACCTGCGTCGCCGTCAGCACCCGACTCTCTCCTCCCACCTCCACCTAGACCCAGACCTTCTCTACACCCCCTTATGTCTGATGAGGGAGGGGATGCCTGGATGCCGAGATCGTCGTTGTCGAGCTTGACGCAGGTGTAGGGAAGGCTGCGGATGTGCTCCTGGACCACAGGGTCGCTGAACTTACGTCCAAGAAGCGGCTTGAATTCGTAGATGGTGTTTCGAATGTTGCTCATCAGCGAGTTCTTCGCCGGGACGCCCATGCTCCGACACTTGGCCCCGAATTGCACCACCGACCTTCACAACATTCACCACTCTTCCAATATGACAGAAAATGAGAGAATATTAGAGGAAAGGAACGGGGTTGCATGAAGGGAGTAGTCATTGGTGGCTATTTCAATGCCGCCTTGGCGGGCCACGGAGATGTAGCAGTTGAGGTTCCCGAAATCGAAGCCCACCACACTCATCACAGCCCAATTCCTGCCTTAGCTCCTCCTGCAACAGCAGCAAACACTTGCTCAAGCAGAAGCCCTATTGTCATCGCTAGATAAACAATGGCCAAAGTTGCCAAGAAAGTAGAGTCTTACCTCACAAGAGCGCGACTGGGCTAATTATCTACTGGTTGAACTGAAGCCTTTTCTAATCGGAATGAGAGAGCGCGAAGGCGATAATATGAAAGATTGGTGGGTGGAGTAGGTGGTGGCTGTCCTTGGGGGAAGTGTTCACGAAATTTCCCGACTATTCAGGCCGTGAGCCTGAGGGAGCAGGGTGACTCCATGGACATCATCATCCGCCTTCCCTACGGTAGCTCAGCCTCTCCCTGCCCCCCTAATGCATTTCCCTCCCCTGCCCCGCTCCTCAGTTGCGGCGATTTTCTTGCGCCTTGCAGAAAGGCTCAGCGAAGGTCGATGCACCTTTTTCCCAGTCCCCGAGAAGCCTGCTGAGGTGTGGCGGAAAGAGACTGAGTCATTCTCTGACGTGCGTTCACAACTAGTCCAATCCTCCCACCATCTTCCCACCAACTAAATAAGAGAGGAATTAGGGTCGCCTCCCAAGCAGTTCCCAAACTACGCAAGGAACGCAAATCATCTGAACTATTATCACAGCGAAATAAAATTACTGTCAAAGAAGTAGTTGAACTAACTATGAATTGTTGCACAACTGACGTCATCAAAAGAAGTGAATCACAAGGTATATGGCGTCAATTCACCCCAAGAACGCCCACTTTGCAACTTGACGCGCAGAGGAACCTTCAATTTCTTCGCGGTCATAAATCACACAGGAAAAAAGCATTGGAAAACTAGCCTTGAAAAGATAAAAAAAACTAAAACCGTGGCAAGTGGGAGGGCAGTGGTGAGAGCTTGTCGAAGGCGGTGGGCAAGGGGGGCGAGAAGGGGCTTTGGAGTTTCGAGGAGGACTTCGTCGTGGATCTGGGCGACGAGTCTGGCGCCGGGGAAGTCGGGGAGGAGGTCGGAGACGGCCACCAGCCCCGCTCTGAACAAATCCGCCGCCGATCCTTGCACTGCACTGTTCACCGCCTGCCGTTCCATTCGACGCTCCTTTCCTGCCTGCACCCCTCACATTTACACTCTACCACCCTTTCATCATGGAACTCTGTATACCCATGCCCCTATACGCAACTTCTGAGACTGCTGAGAAGCGAGATAACCTTGGAGATGTATCTTCTGCGTCCAGCAATGGTTTGGACGAAGCCGAGTCTGCTGCATGTCTCAGAGGTGTCTTCGCACCATTTCGATGCCACTGCACAATGGCTTGTGTAAGGCTGAGGGATAGGCTGGTGGAGAAGAGAACCGGGGAATGAGCGTCGAAAGTCGCGCATGAATCCGCGAGCCTCTTCCTCGCTGATGCCCAGAGACGCGCCCATTGCGGCCGCACCCATGCCGTAGATCAGTCCATAACACAGCTCAAATCCCCATAATTTTCCTGCAAGCTCAGCTGATGGAGTAGAAAAAAGGAGCCTGCTTCGTTTGCGCCCGTTGAGCAGGCGTGACGGTTTGTGGATGAGGAAGACGAAGCCAGGAAGCAGCCAAGTGACAGAAGACGTCTCCACTCGGTTGGCGAAGAATGGCGCTGAGGTTGGCGTCTCGCGACAACTCCGCCAGCACCCGCAACTCCAGCTGGCTGTAGTCTGCTGACAGCAGCATGCGTTCTAAACCTCCTCCCTCACCATCTGTCCCTCCCCAGCAGGGAGCAAGTGAGGCACCATAGCCGGCGATGAAAAGAGAGCGAGGAATGAGCTCCTCCCCGTCCAGGATGAGCTCTTTGGGGAGGTTCTGAATGTTTGGCGAGTGCATGATGATCCGCCCCGTGGCCGTGGCCAGCTGGAATCGGCCTCGGATCCGCCTCTCCTCCACGCCTCAAGTCCCCAGCTTTGCTTGGCACAGCCTTGACCTGGATGCAATGCTCTGCCTGCTGTCAGCTGGGAGTGGCGAAGGATGGAGGCAAGAAAGTTGGCGATGAAATGCTGCAGCTGGCGCCATTCATGGATGAGGCCGGGCAGCGGATGGGCGTCTTTGATCTTTTCCAGCACCTGGAGGCATAGAATTAGGAGGCAGGAAAATAAAAGCTGGAGAGTGTTTCTAGCCTCTTTGCTGGTGCTGAGTTGGCGCCGAGGCTTGTGGGCCTGAGCTCCTCCGGCTTCAGCGGGGAAGGGAATGGCCAGCTCTGTGAATAAAGCTCGAGCCACGTCGCTTGGGGAGCTCAGGTTCAGCTCATGCCCTGCGTCGTCTTGCATTTTGCCGAAAAAGTTCTATTGCAGGAACATTGGAAGACCTAGCAAGCGCGCAGCCTCTCTTTCAATGGCGTCCATGCGTCGCAGGCAAGCTTTCTTCATGTCCCCGGCCGACTCCTCGTCCAATTGAATTCCCTCCACCTCCATCCTGGCCACTAAGACACTCCTCAAGAGGTCAAAGCTAGCCTGGCTCGTGGAGTGGGAGTGAAGAAATGAGACAGCGGAAGTTGATGAGCAAAGCACTGCTCTAGGTCCGCGGAGATCCTCCTCAGGAGACAGCGCACGGACTCCGGCAGACGCCAAAGCAGCTCCAACTCTTCCACGCCTTCACAGCTGCCCGCTCTCCCGCCTTCGCTGCCCAGCGCTGAGGTGCACAGCTCCTGCCACTTCTCCAATTGCCGAAGCCCTAGGGGAGCAGTAGAATGAAAACCTGGATTGAGATGGGGCTTCCGTCCTCGGAGCGGCTGAGAAGCCAGGTGGCAGTGCGAGCACAGAAGGAGACCCCCGCCAGCCTCTGCGGCATCCTCTCCGGCCCCAGCGCCGTCAGCAGCACTCGGCACGTCATTTGCGCATCCATGCATAGCAACTTCTGCAATGCCATAGGCTAAGCTAGCTTGCATGTGGGGCTCAAAAGGCGGGAGGATTCAATGCCTGGTGTCGCAGAAGGTCGGCCAGAAGTTGGAGACGCGAGGCCAAAGCGATGTTTGCCGAGCTCGAGTTTTCATCTCAAATACAGCTAGCCGCAATAGGCATAAACTAAAGTTGGTTTTAGCACCCATAGAAAAAGATAGTCGAAAGGCGGGCGATTCGGAGGCCTTGAGGAGAACGCTTTGCAAGACCAGACCTTCGCTGGGCAACGGCAAACCTTGACTTCCTAACCAGGCGTCATCAACGGCGAATTTCCCTGATCCAATTCACTTTTTCTACATCTAATGTGCTACCAAAACGAAAAGTGAGAAAAAGCTGGTTCCAGAAAGGTTCGCAATTACCAATTGGTTGAGGCGAAGGGGGTTTTAGTATGTTGGCTTTGGTCTTGGGAAGTTGGGAAGTCTCCAAAGCTATTGCCCAGCTGTCGTTCTTCTTTGAGCTCATTTTCTTCATAGGCATTACATAAGGTATTTTTAAGAAATGGGCAGAGAGAAAAACCTTGGAGAAGGCTTTGAAGGCTGACTGGGACTGACAGATATCATGTAGGGGAGTTGATGAAGCGGCGGGATGTGACTTTTCGATAGAGGGGAAGTTGATGTGAGCTTGCTTGCTGCGTTTGCGTACATGTGGGCTGGAATGGTTGGAGGAGACGCTGAGGAGATCCCGTCCACGTTTCGCTCCTCCGCCTTCCTCTTCCCCACCGTCCCTGAAACAAGCAAGCTCTTCTCAGTTCTCCTAGGCACTATTGTGTGAATAAAGAGAAGCTACTGGAAGAGGTCGTCGGAAGAGTGCTGGGCAGAGTCCACGGAAATGTCCGGGGTGAGGATATTTGGGGAATGGTGTGAAAATGAGTCTTCCATGATGGCCAACGCTTCGGATGGTGTCAACGAGTCTTCCGCCACCTTCACCCTATCACCTTCTTTGGCCTGCATACCAATCGCATAGCAACCTAACTGCATTCAACTAAGCTGGAGAGAACTTTAGAGGACTCAGCAAAGGAGATAGTTTGCAGGATGCGACTGAAGCTGCTCTCGGAGACGCTCACTCGTGCCGGGGTTGCCAGCTTCCCTCCACTCTCCTCCAGACTAATACTGGACAGAGACGCTGCAAGGGATCTATCCACCTGCACACAACCTTTTCTTGCCTCTGCCCAGCCTTGACTAGCTTCTACCTGAGCAAGAGAAAGGGAACTTCGGCGAGCCAGGTTCTGAGTGAGCACTGCTTTGGCCGACACTTCTCCCTCTGCACCATGCAACAACTCCTCTAACAGGCTGAGCACTTATTTAATAAAGGATGGAACGGTGCGGTTGGAGCGCAGTGAATGAAGATTTGGGTGCGTTGGCGGATGTTGAAGAGTGTGAAGAGGTGTCGAGACGAAGGGAGAGGGAGTGGGAGGAGGCGTCAGGGGCAGGAGGCTCTTGCAGGAGGAGTCTGGGTGGGGTGTGATTGGATCTGGGTGTGGAGGTGAGGCCGGAGGAGGATGCGGAGTGCCGCTGACTTTCAAACTCCCCCAACGAGTCTCGCCGCAACTCCTCCAGGCGTCCACGAACACTTCGCCGCCCGCCTTTTCTACTCCTTCGTTTCTCTTCAATTTAGCCATCTTTGAGCCTGGGAAGATGCAACTCTTAGGGTAGGCAAAGAGAACGGAGTATTTGCGGGGGAAGTCCGAGCTGAAGCAAGGATTCCTGGAGGAGAGCTTCTGCTCGGCTACGGATGAGAGCCACCGCTTCCGACTCCAGCATGTCCGGATGGCCGCACAGCCAACCGCTCCGACCACCCGCCGCCAATCTTACAACCATTCACCTCGTTCAAAGGGTGATTGAGTGCTAGAAGGAGTTAGTTCGTTACTCAGTGAATGGGACGACACGACGGAGGACGGCGGCGATCTCAGCATCCTGGGCCTGGACAAGGGCGGCAAGGGAGCCGAGCCCCGCCGAGTGGAAAGCCCGAGCTCGAGCCCCGTCCAATCCTTCATGCCCCATCCATTCTTTCTGCTCCAGTAGTGATGTTAGAGAAGGGTTAGAGAGGGCCAACCTTCCACTCTGACCAGCTGAGTGAGTTCAGGTCGGACGCCGAAGTTGATGCGCTCGGCGAAGCCTTTGAGCAGAGTGGCCAGATGGTCCCAGCCCAGTCGAGTGCACAGGGTCGTCACCATCCCTTCCAATTGAGGATGGGAGTAGATGGGCGTGTGAGAATGGGGGGGAGTGAAGGGGAAACACCGGCATAGCTGGCGGCCTGCTGTTGCAGGGACTGAATGAAGCCCCGCTCGGCGTGGAACTTGCGAGCCACGTCTGCCACGGCGCCCTCCCCCGTCAATTCGTACAAGGCCAGCGCTGTGTAGAATCTACAGGCCCCTTCTCTATTACTCACATTTTCCCCCAGCATAGTCATTGGAGACAACCTCATGTGAAGTTGAGCCTTGGAGCTGCCCTTCTCCAGCGCAGCATTCATGTAGGCCATTTTGAGCAGGAAAGCTTCGTCGATGCCCACCCGCTTTGCCACCACTGCAAGGCTCGCCTCATTTATCCTCCATCCACCAGGCAGAAACTCATGAGTCCACCCTTGAGGTCGTCAGGCAGTGCGGCGGCAGAAAGTTCATAGACGTCGCTCCATTTGCAGGTGAGTGGCCAGGAGTTGGCGATGGAGACGGGGGTGAGGAGGAAGAGCAGATGCAGGTCATTACTCAGCACCAGGCTTCGACGCCCTGTGTCCAGGTCCCGATACACAGCCAGCGCCTCTGACGGTCCCAGTGAGGAGGCGAAGGCACCCCAGCCCAGCTGAGAGATGCAGATCTCCCCATCACCCTCTGCTAAACCTATTCCAATTTCAGACTGCCGCCATTCCAGACTGCTGAAAGGGGAGGGAAGGCCTTGGCTGTCGCGCAGGGCGATGAAGCTATTGTCTAGGAGGAACTGGAGCGAGGCTTGAATGATGTCTCGGGAGACGGCTTTGGAGCTTCTAGCCATCAGCGTCCATTGGAGGTAGTCGCAGAGTTCCTCTTTCCCCTTCGCCAACCCAGCGACAAGTATCTGGAAAAGAAAAGTTAAAGGGCAGGTGAGGTTCGTAAAAGAAGGACCTCAAGTATGGCTCGAAGAAGAGGCATGGGAGGGATGGAGGAAGCTTCATGGACAGAATGAAGCAGAACGGACTGAACGCTACTCGGTGGCGACTTCAGCAAAGCCACTGCTCGTCCTAACTCGTTTTCTTTGCACAGCAGGAATGATTCACCTTCAATCAACCGTTTCGAAATGTTGAATAAATATTTATTACATTAATTTAATGATAGCTCAATGCATACATGCTTTAGCTCAACAAGTAATAGCAGAAGAACCTCTTTTGTGTAATTACTTTTTGCGCGGCCGCATTTTGCATTGCATTTTACTTCTATTAGTTATTTATTATTTGATAGATTATTATTTATCATTTAAATCCCTCAGAAATCAAGAATATACCTTGACCACTTTGTTACTTTTTACTTTTGTTTGTCATTTTAGTATTTCTTGAGCTGACCTGATGATTATTCATTTCATTGCTTAACAAGGTATACAAGGCCGCGCATCTATTGACATTAGCCGATAATACCTTGTTTCATTGAAGCATATTTATTTCTTTGTGATTTAAGCAAAGCCATTTTACCTAATGTTTTGTGCAAAACTATTTCTACAGATAAAATTCAATCAAAAAGGCAAACATTACACATCTCCCTGTGGACCCCTGCTGTGATCGCAACAGAAAGATTAACCCAGGCTGTGTGCGCAGATTATTGATTGTGTACTGAGATTACGATGTTTCATCCCCCTATAAAAAGGCAAGCTGTTAGTCACTCAAACTCAGTCCCCTCGAGCTTACCCCCAAGAAGAAAGAAGGCCACCCCGAAGAAAGAAGATCAAGAAGAAGAGAACAAGGAAGACGACGTTGAGCGTGACGGGGCTTACGGAGCCGGCGCTTAGGGTGGGTGGGCTTGGCTGGAAGGTCCTTGCTGTCCCTGTTCTTGGAGGGCCAGCAGGACCTTCCAGACTCGCCCGCCCGCCCGCCTTCCCTCCCTCAACCTTCTCACCTCGGGACTTGGGACAGTGTG
>JASANA010011412.1:0-11559 GCA_030248095.1 Ptycholaimellus sp. GST1_10
ATGGTGGTCCATCTTGCGCACGCAGCGTTTGCAGATGCGACAGTGATGGGCTCTGGGCGGCCTGTAGGCCTCGCAGCGTCCGCACACCGTCCAATCTTCACCCTGCCACCAAATCTCTTCCCTTCACAGCCCAGCAGCCTTGCAGATGGAGAGGGTGGAACCACAAAGCTGCGTCTCTGTGCTTCGTTCTCCGACTCATCCTCGGTTTCCTCATCCGGGGGTTCCCGCTGGCGCTGTGCCTTGACTGCCTGGCCGCCGGGGCGTCTGAGGTCGGAGAAGTCGAGCTGGGTCTTGGGGAAGGGGACGATGCCGGGGTCGGAGAGCATGGCTCGTGTGTGGGCCACCAGGATGGCGAGGAGAAGGAGGCCGAGCAGGATGAGCAGGAGGACTGTCCAGGCGGAGTCGGGGAAGGAGGGGATGAGGAGCCAGACGGGGACCACGTAGCCGGCGTAGCCCACTGCCGCATAGGTCAGCAGACAGCAGGCCAGCCCGCACGGGTCCCACCGGAACACCAGCCCCATCACACTCCCCGCACACTCCCTCACCTCCTCCCGAGGCTACCGCAGCACGCCTGGAGCGAGGAGCATGCTTGCAACGCCAACCTCATCAACTTATCGCCATGCCCCCCCCTTCGCCTACCCACCAAAGGCTTATCCAACGCACTATGCGCAGTTTTGCCCACCCTCTTTTCCCGACGCACGCGATAAGAAGCAAAGAATAGTAAATCTGAAGCCATCGATTTCATTTTTCTACTATGTGCATTTTTTCTGTTTTAGATGCGGTAAAAGGCAACGCTCGCTAGGAAGAGTGGCAAAAAGAAGCTACAGGAGGCGAAGTAGATGAGCAGAGGTGCAGAAAGCCTAGCAAATCACGCGTCATGCGCATGGAGGCCGGCTGGCCAGTGAGTGTGAGGGTAGGGGAGGCGGGTGGAGGCAGTGTGGTGTTTTTAACGATTTTTCGCCCTCCTAGGCCTCCACTCCGGGGCGGCAAATGACGCATTTCTGTTCCTCGGCCCATCCAAACTGTCCTTTCAGCCCAGCCCAAGGGAGAGTCTTAGGAAGAAAGCAGACGGGAGTCTCTGTGGCTGTCTGTCAAAGATAGGCTGGTTGGAGGGTTGGAAGTTGGGTGAGTGTGAGTGAAGCGGGTGGAGAATGAAGGACGAGGTGGGGAACGTGGAGACGCTGCAGGAAGCCGCCGGTGAAGCTCCCTCACCTGAGGTCAACCTACACTCCCAATTCATCCCTACCCAAACTTCATCCACCCACTTTCAGGTCTCACCCGAGAAGCTGGAGGAGGAGAAACTGATGAAGAAGTACGGCGGCATGAAGAAGGTTTCATCCATTGGGTGCTAATGGGAATGTGATGAGGAGGTAGGTGGTTTGAGGTGCCGAATCTGGCGCAGAAGCGGCTGCAGCACGGGACGCGGAAGTTCTTCGACTCCGGGGACTACAACATGGCCAAGGCCAAGGGCCAGCTCAAACTGAACCCCATGGCCAGGCCTGCCGCCGCCAAGGCCGCCGCGCCTCGTCTCGACGCCCTGCCCGACGACCCCGGCTCCATCTCACCCACCGGCAACGCCATTCCCACCCCCGACACCGTCCCTCTACGCAAGAGCTCCATCATTCACCCTTCCTCCGACAAACTCTCCCCCCAGCCCCTCGTCCACCACGAGCCCGACTCCCCGCTTGACGAGGAGGCCGACTAGCCTAGCCACACCCCCTCCTCCTTTCCACTCATCCTCCAAAACCCATCACCCATCAATCGACAGAGTCCATTTTTACCCGCCTCCCTTCTTGGCAGTGCAAGGCCTGTCTCCCTCCCTCACAACCGTCCTGATCCCCGCATGATTTCCGCACTTCTTTTTCTGCACCGATTGCTTGGGACGGGGACAGCAGGGGGGTGGGCAGAGTTTTTGAGCAGTGTACATAGGCGCAGGGCATTGTGGTTGGCTCTTTACGGAACACGGAAGACCTCTTTCTTGCTTGCTTTCATGCTCCCCAGCACACTCTACACGCGTAGACGTCTCCATTCTCTCCTCCTAACCTTCCTGCCGCGTCTCGCACTCTGTAGAGGGTAGAGAAGGAGTGACATTTGGTTGGACTTTCTTCCTGGCATCTTTTGCTTTGGGGGCACTTGTTGTAAGACTGCGGATACCTTTGCACTCGTCTTTCTGCTTGGGTACAAAGACTCTTTCTGCTCTGTGTCCAGTTTCCAAACAGTGTAAGCGTAGGGATCAAGTGGACAGATTCCTACTGCATAGACCGTCGCATATTTTTGTCTCGTGAGATAAACGGACTGCAAATGTGGCTGAAGCAGTGGCAAGGCAGATGAAGCATGGATTAGGAAAGCAAGCGGCTAGAGGCTGCAAATCGGCACTAGGCAGTCACCAGTGGATAACCAGTGCAGGTGCTGAGAACACCCGCAAATATAGAGAGCAAATTGAGCAACTCAGAATGTTTCATGAATAAAAACCGAGAACGGTGCAAGTTTGTTCATACCCTGGCCATATGCCTGCCTTTGGGTGATAGGGAATAGCGAGAAGCCTAAATGAATCTCTATGGAGTTGTAGAAGAATGTGTGTCTATCTTTTGCGCGGGTAGAAGGTCTTGCTGGAGTCCTTGGCCATGTCGCGCAGGGTCTGGCAGACGCCGAACTGCTCAGCCCCGTAGGCAGCCGCAAAGCGATCCATGGCCCCCACCAACTTCTCAGCCCCGTACAGGTCCACAAATCGGAATGGGCCTAAGAGAGAAAGCATGAGGGCTGTCAAAGAAGGAGAGGAAGGAGGAGGCAACCGCCCCAGAAAGGTGGGAAGCCGAGGCCGAAGACGGCGCCGATGTCTCCGTCGAGAGGGGAGGCGAGGATGCCCTCCTCCAGACACAGCACCGACTCGTTCACGAAACGCCCCACCAGACGCAGCTGCTGGTCCTCCACGCTGTCACTAAAAGAACCCCAGCTTCTTATGCTCAGCGGAAGAGGAGGAGAGGTCCCAACCAGCCCTTTGGTGTAAGCGGATACTGCTTCAGAATGGCCGCAGCCTCCATGTTGGGTGACTTGTCCTTGCTCTTCCCGCCGGCGTACAAGTAGCAGCCCTTCCCGCTCTTACGACCTGCAACACTCTTCACTTCGCCACCCTTTCTCCCTTTTACTTTCAGCATGTGGCCACAACTTGTTGGTGTCGTTGCTAGGAAAAAATAGTGGATGAATGATGGGTTGTGAGATGGGAGAGTAGGAAGTAGGAAAGGAAGTAAGAGTAGGAACCCAAAAAGCCGGCGTTGACGAGGTCCTGAAGGACGCGAATGTCGGAGCCGCCGACGCGTGGCCCCAGCTGCTGGCCGAGGAACTGCGCCACGTGCAAGGCGACGTCCAGGCCGACCTCATCCGATAGGGTGGCGGCGCCGACGGGCCAGCCGAAGGCGGTGCTGATGCGGTCCAGCTCTTTCGGCTCCACGCCCTCCTGCATGAGGCGGATGGCCTCCGCCATCATCGGACCCAACGCCCGCACTGTGTAGAAGCCCGGACCGTCCTTCACCACGATCACGTACTTCTTCTGCTTCAGCCCAACCTCCACTGCTGCTGCTGCAATTCCCTCCTATCTTCTACTCCGCCTTTCCAAGAGGCTGTCTTTGCCAACCGGCGGTCTCTTTGGAGGTGCCATCGTGTGTGATGATTTCGAGCAGCATCATCTTGTCCACGGGGCTGAAGTAGTGCATGCCGATGACCTTGTCGGGCCGGCTACTGCCCTTTGCGATGTCCCGGATCGGCAGCGCCGAAGTGTTACTCGCCAGGATGCAATGCGGAGGCAACACCTGCAGAGTGGGCTTTAGCATTCTGTGTATCGAGAAGATGGGGACTAAGGTACCGTTTCCAGCTCCTTGATGACCTTGTGTTTGAGAGGGAGGTCCTCGAAGACTGCCTCGATCACCAGGTCCACGTCCTTCAGCTCCGCCAGATCTGTCGACGCCGTCAGCTTTGACATCAGCGCATCTCGCTCGAATCTTCAACCGCATATTTTCCAGGCTAAAAAGGAAAGGAGAGGAAGTGGGATGAAACGAGGTGATCTTCTTCTTCTTCACTTGAGTCTTGAGAACGTCGTAGATCTGGTTCTGGCCTCGCGTGAGACCCTTGGAGGCGACGTCGCGGAGGACGACCTCGTAGCCGTTGGGGATGGAGACGGCGGCGATGCCGGCGCCCATGAGGCCGGCCCCGATGACGGCCAGCTTCTTTGGCGGCTTGGCGGGGGCGCCGAAGTTGTTCTTCTTCGTCTCCACGGTGCCGTGGTAGAGGCCGATGAGGGCCTGGCTGGCCTTGGTCTCGCCGAGCTCTCCGAAGAGGCGAGCCTCGGTGGCCAGCCCCTCCTCCATCCCCTTCTCGAGGCCGGTGCGGACGCACTGGATGATCTTGAGGGGGGCGGGGTAGTTGCCCTTCGTCATCTTCATCACCGTCTTCTGCGCCTGCCCGAAGACCAGGTTGCGACCGAAGTCGTAGCCGAGCAGGAAACTCGTCGCCTTGTCTCCCAGCCCTGTGCTGGGAGGCCCGCTGCGCTTTTTCAACTTCCCCGCTGCCAGATCCCTTCAAAATCATCTTCTAATCCTCAGGCGGAGGTGGGGGCAATGAAACTTGGCCATGGAGATGGCGACCTCTTGGAGGTACTCGTGCGTTCGCTCCTCCGGTGCTTTCAGGCCGGGTCCTTTGGATGGTAGTGGTTGAGGGAATGGGAAGGCAAAGTAGAAAGAAGGAGGGAAAGAAACCGATAGGCTGTATGACCTGGTCAACGAGGCCCATGCGTTTGGCCTTGGCTGGTACGATGTTCTTGCCTGTCAGCATCATGTCTAGCGCCGCGGGAACTCCCACCAGACGCGGAAGACGCTGAGTTCCACCCGCCCCTGGCAGCAGCCCCAATTGAACCTCAATTCCTTTCACCAATCGTCTCTTCAAATAGTCTTTATATTTATTGCTAGATTAGAATGCCCATTTTAGCCAATTTCCTAAGCATCATAAACTATTCTTGTTCGGTCTAAATGATCCTAGATTAGAGACCAAAAAAGCAGAGAATGAGGAGGTAATGGGAAGAATAAAGAGGAAAGCGAACCTCTGGGAGGCCAAGAAGAGTTTTGCGGTCGGCAACAGCGATTCGGTAGTGACAAGCCTAAATTGTGGAGGCCATTAGGCACTCAACGGAGCTAAATGACTGGAGCTAAATGAACCAAGGCGAGTTCCAGTCCACCGCCTAGAGCAGAACCCATGATAGCTGCCAAGACGGGCTTTGGAGAAGCCGCGATTGCGTTGAACTCCGCCTGACCCGCCTTCGACAGCGCTGTGATCTCCGCCCCCGACGAACAGGCGTCGATCATCCTCAACAAGGCTAATAAAGAGGGGCTGTTGGGAATGGGGCGTTACTTGATGTCAGCGCCGGCGATGAAGTTGTCCTTCTTGCCGGAGATGAAGACGATGCTCTTGGCAGCCGCGTCCTGCGAGGCCTGCTGGAACATCTCCACCAGGTCCGCCTGTACTGCCTTGCTCAGCGTGTTCACCTTGCAATTTCAATGCTCCCTTTCTTTTTCCCATGACACTTTCCTTTTCCTCACCTTCTGCCCCTTCACATCCAGCTTGATCACCCCGACACTGTCCTTCACCTCATAGGTCACATTCCCACCTCAAGTTCTCTTTTCATTTGAATGTTTGCTCTGCTGCTATTCCGGCGAGGAACCTTTGGCAGTGGAGAGCATGCGTGCGAGAGTGAAGCGGGTGAGGGCGGGGCGGAGTCTAGTGGCCAGGAGCATGATGGCTGGGTAGCGACTGGCCTGGTTTGTGCAGTGAGGCAGCAGCGGCCTTGACCTGGCCTGATGATGATTGCACTATCTGCGCAACTCTCCGATGCCCTGCTGGCGCACGTCCACACTCACATTGCGCGTCCTTTAGCACTCGCCCCCCAGAGCTAGACCCATGCCCATGCTCCACAGCAGGCGAGCAGAGTGCCAGGAGTGGAGGGAAGCGGGAGGCAGAGTTCCTCGCCCTGCCGCACCTAACTGCGCAAACCACTCCTCCTCCAATACACCACTCATGCTGCCGCTATTGGAGCTCCTCTGGGCCACTTTGCTGGAGCTATGAAGGATGGACTCCTTGGGCCCTCTGGTCATATTCGCCGCGGAATCTGGCACCAGCGCCAGCCAACTGCTTCATCCAGGTCCTTCCATCTCAGATGGAGGGATGTAAATGGAAAGGAAAAATGATGCAGAGGCGGTTGTGGATGGAGGAGAGGTGTCTCTGCTGGAGCTAGAGGGTGAGTGGGTGGTGGAGTCTGAAGAGGCGGCCGTAAGGGCATCCTCGGAGCCTTCATCTCCTCCGCCGGCTCCTCAGCCATCCCCCTGTCCGCGGGCTCGCTGTGAAATCTGCGACGAGGCCTTCTCCA
The DNA here is from genome assembly GCA_030248095.1 of Ptycholaimellus sp. GST1_10. Lineage (NCBI taxonomy): Eukaryota > Metazoa > Nematoda > Chromadorea > Chromadorida > Chromadoridae > Ptycholaimellus > Ptycholaimellus sp. GST1_10. The sequence continues at coordinate 6,410 of JASANA010011412.1, forward strand.
ATGTGGCCACCCTCAGGGCCCACATTCGTCACTGCCGCCCTTCCAAGCTCTTCCAGTACACCCCATTTGTAGGGCTGAGAAGAGAATAGGGATGGAAAGGCGGGGTGGTTGAAGGTGCGAGGAGTGCGGGGAGTCGTTCAATGTGGAGCTGAACCAGGAGCTGCACCGGGCAGGACACCGGACGCGGAAGGACGAACTCGTATGTCCTGTCTGCGACCGACGATTTGCCCGCCTTGCCAGCTTCCGTTGCCATGTGGTCACCTTGCATCGGTTTCCTCCTCTTCTTCTATCCTCTTCCTAGGCAGGGCTTGAACGGTTGGTGTGCAGAGTGGAAGATGTGGCCCGGTGCGCGGAGTGCCCGCAGACGTTCCCCTACCACTCAGACCTCAAACGCCACTATCGACTCACTCACTCACTTGCCCCTCAGGTTCAGCCTCCACCCAGCCCAGATTAGTTTCGGCCAAATGAGCCTCTGCTTCTAGGACCAAGAGGCATCGTTGTGCTGCGTGCACTGTGGCCTTCTATTCCACACGCCGGCGGAGCTGAAAGCGCACAAGACCGTACACCGCAAGATTCGCGACTCCCTCAAGACTAAGTAGGAGAGAGTTGGGATGGAGCTTTGAGCCTAGTATGAAAGTGGGAGGGGGTTCTAGACGAGGCGGAGTCAGAAGACGACCTCAGGAGCGTCCAGAGGGCAAGCAACAGTGCCCCGATTGCGGCAAAGCCTTCAGGAAGTCTTCCGAACTACTGCGACATCAACGCGTTCACACTGGCGAGAAACCATTTTCTTGCGAGGTTCTTTTCTACTCCCTTTTTCTAATTTGAGCCAAGGCCTATTACTTTGGTGTATCAGAAAACATCTGGAAATCGGAAGCATTGAAAGCAAGGTTGAAACATCAGATATGTGGGAAGCGGTTCAGCCAGCGCGCAAGTGTGGCACTGCATCAGGCCACTCACTCACAGCAGCGACCCTTCTCCTGCCAGCTTTGCGGTGCCGGCTTTACCCAGGTCACTCCATCCATCCTTTCTTCCATCTTCCCCATACCAATTCCTCCACCTACAGCGTGGAAATCTCCGAAAGCACGTCCTCCGTCTCCACCCCGACAAGCCGGAAGCGCGCAGTGGACGTCTGGCCTGCCCCTTCTGCCCCTGCGTCTTCACCGCCGCTCAGCCACTAAATTTACACCTGGCCCGCCGACACCCCTCATCCACCACCAGTAATGACTCCCTCACTACCACCAACGCTCACCGGCCCATCTCACTCCAGATCATCGCCTATCCCGGTCCTTTCCCCCCATTCTTTCCTCCTGGCAAAAAGAGTGTATGAGGGAAATTGGTTGGCAGTGGATGGGAATAGTGGGCGAAGCGGGGGCGAGTCCTCCACAGCCACGCGTCAAGAGGAGGCCGTCGCGGCCGCCAGCAGTCGACAACTGGCCCACATCAGCAAGAAACTGCTCAAACGCGCCACGCAGGCTCTCCAACGGTATCTCATTGACTTCTTGACGCCCAGTTAGCGGCCAAAGCTGACAGTAATGCGTCAGACGGGAGGCAGGGGCGGTGGGGGACGGGATCGTGGGCTCCGGCCTGGGCGAAGTGCGCTTCCGTCTGGGCGCGGGTCGTCGGAAAGCTTGGCTGTGCCCGGTCTGCGGTCGTGAGCTGAGTCGTGGCTCGGATCTGGTGCGCCACATGCGGGCTCACAGCGGGGAGCGCCCCTACCGCTGCCAGCTCTGCCCCGCAGCCTTCACCCTCCGCTCCTCCCTCGCCCGCCACCTCGCCGTCCATCTGGGCGTCCGAGACCAGTGCCCACTCTGCCCCAAGCAGCTTGCCAACCCTTCCTCCCTTAGGAGGCACTTGAGGTTCTTTTAGGCCGCCTTCCCCCGAACGGAAAGAGGGAGGAGAAATGTTACAGACTCCACAATGCCACGACAGTGAGCTGCTCGCAGTGTCATCGTCAGTTCAGGACACCGCGCAAGCTTCAACTTCACGTCAGCAAAGCTCACGCCGCTCCCCCTCCCGACACTGCCCAGGTTGACACCTTCTCTTCGCAAACTTTTACCCTCGCTTGAAAATGAACAACTGAAGGAATGTCTGCCGTTGCTGGAGCCAGTAGATGAGGACCAAGCGACAACCTCTTCCATGCCCCAAGATTCGACCAGCAAGGCTTTCTCATGCTCCAAGTGCTCTGCCAGGTTGATCCCCAATGTTCAATCGCTGTTTGTTAAGGTTAGTTTGAGAAGGTGCAGGTTTGCTCACCAGCGCAACCTACGCTATCACCAGGCGCACAATCACCCGCCTACTGGCCAACCTCTCAAGCCTTACCGATGCACCATGTGCTTTCGCGAGTTTCTCACCGGTTTCTACCTATTTTTCTAGCAAGCACTTGCCAATGCTACCATTTTCAGGATAGAACTGAGCAAATGAAATATCCTTATTGCTCATACTCTTCCGTTTTTAAATTCCATTCAATTGGTTCTAGCTCTAAAAGAGTGGGTGATTTGAGCCAAGTACTTGACGGAGCATCTGCGAGTGCACGCAGCCAGACGACCCTACTCCTGCAGCCTCTGTCCCGCCTCCTTCACTCGGGCCAGCGGTTTGCGGCGCCACAGAGCATGCCTTCACTCCGCTCGCCAACCCTTCGCCTGCCCCTACTGCCATCGCCGATTCAAACTACGCACCTTGGCCAGGACACACATTCGGTTCCCGCCTTCTTCCTCCTCCTCTCACCGCAAGCAAGATTAGCTTTGAAGGAAAAAACATGGGCCTCGAAGGACGGAAGGGACGGTGGAGGCGGCGGATGAGGCGGAAGGGGATGAAGAAAGAGAGCCCCAACTTCTCCTCCTCGACGATGGAGCTACCCATGCACCTCCAACAATAGCATTCCCATCCAATGTACCAGGTGCATTTCATTTTCGTGTCATATCATGCTCACCTGAGTCTATTTGACCTTTGAGCCCCTGAAGGAGAGTCCCAGGCGCCGCGGCAGCGAAAGTGCGCGGAGTGCGGCAAAGTGTTCAAGAAACCCAGCGACTATCAGCGCCACATTCGCATTCACACTGGTACCTCCTACTACCACATACTCTCTTCACCTTTCGGCAATGAAGCAAGGCTTGGGCAGGGGAAAAGCCGTTCCAGTGCACCATCTGCAGCAAAGCCTTCCGGGTCAAGTCCACACTCACATCTCATCTCAAGGCAGCTATCATTCACTGGGAAATTGGGGCTGCTAAATTTTGGCGCTATATTGAGACACACACAGCGCCGACAGAGTCAGAACTGGCGGAGTGTCGCCTCTGCGGCGCTGGCCTCCTCTCACAATCCGCTCTCCGCGCCCACCTCAAACTCCACGCCGGGGAGCGAAGGCATCCCTGCCCTCTCTGCCATCTCGTTTCCTTTTCACGACCCCCTTCTTTCAAGCATAATCTTCATTTGTCTCAGGCATTCACCAGTGAGGCTCGATTGGCAGAGCACGTCGGCACTCGCCACGCTTCCTTTCCTTCCCCAAGCGGCGCCCACACAGCGCTCATCGGAGATTCTCCAAGACTACGGTTGACAGGAACTTTTCTTAGGGCCTCTTGTGAGAGGCGGATGATTGTAGAGCGGAGGACATCGTGCTGGGCGGAGGGAACTCGGCCTTCGAGCCCTTCCGCCCGCCCGCCAAGGGCACCGTCGCCCTCACCGTCAGCCAGGACGGCAGCGTCCTCGTCGATCTCACTACTCACCCTACACCACCCTCCAACGCCCATCACCTTCAGATCGCACAGATTGAAGAGCTCGCTCAGCAAGGTACCCCTCCTAGCATCTTTATTGTATTCATTAGCTAGGGAGTCTGAAGGGATGATGCTGAGCATCTCCAGCGCGGACTCTGCCACCTGCGTGACCGTGGACCCCTGGCAGCTGCTGGATATGATTCGGCAGTCCTCCTGGCAGGTCAATCATTTAACACTTCACTTCCTTCAAAACCTTCCTCACTCCCAGCCTTGAGAGAGTAGGGGTATGGTTGTTGAAGGGAGGATGCAGCGTTTGTGAGATGGCTTCGTTCAGCGGGGAGGCGGAGGCACGGGCGCACTACGCCTCTGCGGATCATGAGACCGCAGTCCTCAACTCACTTGCCGGCCCTGCCGACCTGGGCAGCCTACTCGGCCTTCCCGACAACAACAACGCACCCGACCTACCCGCCGATCCCCTTCAGCCTCCTCCTACACTTCCTCCTTCCGAGACTAGCCAACCTCCGCAGCTCCCAACGCAAGCATCAACTGCCTGGCCTTGCCCACATTGCGACAAGTCCTTCCCCACGTACACTCTTCTTTCAAAAATGCCACTTTTGCAGCAAAATTTATAAATTAGTAAATTCGATAAAATTTCAATTTTTCTGAAACGAATTGGGCTTGCGCGAGCGGAGCGCTAGCGGAGCGGTAGCGCCAAGCCCCTCTTATCGAGCAAAACAACCAATTGCAGCTTTCCCAAAGTTTGGCAGGATGTAGCTCGTCACACAGACGTCGTACAGCGCTGCAAATAGGCTCAATCGACGCGCCGTGGTCGAATTGTGGGGGGTCCTTTTTGGACAAAAATTTTTTAGTGCCTTATTAAACAAGTTATTTCCAAAAAACTTTTTTAAAAAAATGTCCGGTGTCCGGGCGCACACCGTCCGTCCGTCCGTCCATCCGTCCGTCCGTCCGCACTGTTGCAGACACTTTGGCTGCCTGTGGGGCGGAGATCTCAACGGTTCTAGGGTAAATCGGGCCAAAAAAGTATCAAGGCACCTCTATTTTGGGCATTTTCCGCGTTTTTTAGGCCGAAACATCAATATTTTGAGTAAAAATTCAGTTTTTTGGTGTTTTTTTGCAGGTTTTTCAATTCCAGCTCTATATTTATGAATTTTACAGGGTTTTTCGCCAAAATAACAGCGCCATATAGGTAATTTTGAACGTAGGTTACGATGGTGGCACCCGTTTGCTTATACTTGGTCTCCTTGGGCTTGCACGAGGCGGTGGTGAACAAGCAGGTCATCATCAACTTCACTTCGAGGCATTGTAAAGGGTTTTTTGGTCTAAAAAACAGCACCATATAGGTAACTTTGCACGTAGAATACGATTATGGCGCCCGCTTACTTCTATCTGGTCTTCATGGGCTTGGACCAGGCCGTGGTGAACAAG
>JASANA010011414.1:0-15041 GCA_030248095.1 Ptycholaimellus sp. GST1_10
TGAAAAGGTTCGGATCAAATTTGGAAATTCAGAGAAGTTTTTGGTGCAGATTTGTAGGCTAAACCATGAGGCGATGAAGGTTAGTGGGACAAAAGAATCAGGAATTACTTGTGTGTTAACTGGCAGGCGAAACAGCGGTATCTCAGGTTTTAATAAAACTATTTTTCTTCTTGATAGTTAATGAAGCCTTGTTGTAAAGAATAAATATATTTGCTTCTGATGTCAAGTTAAGGAAAATAATTGAATATCTAATGAATCTAATATAATGTGGAGGCTTGCGGTCTTACTGGAGGCCTTGACACGGTTAAGCCTGGGGCCTCGTAATTAGCAATCAGTCAGAAACAACAAGATAAGAAACAAGAGCTAGGCGCATGGGAAGGTTCTGTAACATCTAATGCGCGGCCGAGTTGTTTATGGTTTATGTCGTTTGAACCAAAATGCAGCGTTCTTGAATGTATGCTCCTAACCAAAAATCACCTAACCAACCTAACCATACTACACCTGTTTCTTTGATTTATCGTTTCTATTTTAGTGCATGATTTAATTTTCCCGTTTATGCAGGTTAAAACAAAGAGGAAGGAATGGAAGATTCTCATACAAAAATTAATGTATAAGTTCTGCCAAGTCTTTTGACAAAGCAACAAAATTTTGTAGAAGCCGACTTCAACAAATTTTGATTGCTCTTTTAACTTACTTCAATTTGATGAAAAGTTTAGAGAAAACAAGTGGAAATGAAATACAAGAATTGATGGATACGAGCAATTATTTCTTCTCGGTGGACGGAGAACAGGCGGCTGGCCCAATGAGCCGCTTGCACGGGTGCAATGACTCTGCTGCCGTCTGCTTCACCCAACTCATGCACTACCTTCAACTTCTCGCCAAGTATCGCAATGCTTGCCTCCACAACCTCAGCCAGGTTGCCTCTTGTCTTTGATCATCCAGAGCCTTCTTCATGATGGGCTGTGCTGAAATGGCGAGGAATGTTGGTACTGTTGGAGGTGCTAGCAGAGGAGAGAGTGGAGCGCGGAAGTTGTCGCTGGCTGCACCTAAGCCTGATGCGCAACTGTCTGCCCTTCCTCCTGGCCCTCTGTCTCTGCGGCAACGTTTACAACCTCCTCGTCTACCGTCTCCAATTCTTCAAGGTTGACTGATGTTCTGGGACATGAGTGGGCTGAAGGGTGTTGGGCACTGAAGGAAAGCACTGTGGTGCATCTGCTGCGCCTGAAGGCGGTGGGGAACATGGGGTTCGTGCTGTCGCTGTTGCTGGAGATGGTGTACGCGCTGACGCGGGTTGGCGGGCCAAGGCTGCGACCAGCGCGATGGCCCACCCTAGAACGACTCTTCTGGCATTCCCAGCCCTGGCTCAACATGTTCGCCAACCTTTTCGGCATCACCTCTACCTGGTACTTTCTTACTAGCTCTCCCATCCCCAGCACTCTCTTCTCCAATCGGCAGGTCCACTCTGCTCCTCACCATCCAGACTGTGCTCTGCATCGTGTTCCCCCTCAACTTCCCCCGCATCTCCTCACAGCGCAACATGGGACTCGGCATCCTCCTCATCCTCTTGCTCAGCGTCTTGCTCAGGTGTGGAGGGAGGCGGGGATGGTGATGATGTGTGAAGCAGTGTGGACTGTACAGTGTGAACTGGCCAATCGTGCGAGAAGTGGTCCAGTATCCAGTCGGCCCGCCTGACATTAGTTCCGGTCTGCAGGGTGGCTACCAGTGCGCCCAGTACTTCACCATGCTCATCAAACGTCGCAACAGGCACATCCCCTCAAGCACATCTCACAAACCTTGTCCTCTTAGCATTTGCCGCTTGTAGCAGTGGGATGGAGAGCTTCGAGCAAGCATCTTTCTGGCTCCACGGCATCTTGGCCACCCTCCTCCCCATCCTCCTCATGCTCGTCCTCACCGCCGTCCTCAAGATTTTTCTCCCCATCGATGGACTCGGCGAGGGATTTACTCAGCGACGGAAGGTTTGCTTCCTCTTTTGCCACCCTTTTTTTTATGCTTGCAGCGCCTGTTTATGGCGGCCTTCTTCCTTGGCCATGCTATGGAAAATAATAAGTTAAATAGGTGATACTGAAGCTGACGTCAGCAACAACTTTGGCACACTTACTACTGGAGGGACCTGGCGTGGCCATAGTTATCCTAGCAGCAGTTAAGGGATCTCAGCAAAGCGAGCATGCGGTTTTTACTGTTCAGTCATATTTGATGTCTGCCCAATTATGGTTTGTTGAAGGAAATATACTGCTACATGTCCGTGGTGACCAATTGTCTGGCGGTTGTGAACGCAACAATCCCGTTCTTTCTCTACATGATCATCGACCAACATTTTCGCTTCATGAGTTTTTGCGTCATTCGTTATGCTCTACCCGAGTCATGCTTCCCTCCGGACATCAGTAAGCTAATAATTCATCAACTAGGAAGATACGAATTGTGTCTGGCGTGAAAATCTAATTATTTCCTAACATTATTTATGTCCTCGGTCATACATTAAATTTCAATGAGAAGTTTTCATAAAACAGGTTTTATTGTTTTTCTGTGTGTGAATGAGATACGTTTCCATTAAGGTTCAGTGAGCATGGACGGAAATAATGTGAAGTGTTGCAGTTGAAGGGTTGTCTGGTTCGGAGATGGAACTGCAGAAAACTGTCAACGATACCCAATTCTTACCCAAGAAAATCCGCAGCGTCGGCCAATTGCGGAAAGACCCAACTCGCACCTTTCTACTCTCCTCAAACAGGGCTCCACATTTTACAAATTCTGAAGACCAAGATGTGGTTTAAGGGTTTAACATATTAAAACATTGTTTCCACAGAAATAGGGATTTTATATTTGGAAACGATTTTTTTTTAGATCAAAGCAAATTGCAAAACGAAAAGATGAATTTAAGGCGCAGAATCTAAGTTTACATCTATGTGTCACTAGTCGTTCCCCAAAAATGGTATTTTCTAAGACATGTGATGCGCCTGCTAGCCTACTAATAACGACCAGTTTCCTTTCAAAGTGAGAAGTTGGTCGTATGTTTAAAAACATATCAATGCGCTGGGTTTTGCTTTCAGCTGCAATAACAGTTCCCAAGCAAAACTCGTCTAGAAGGACAACCAATGCAACATTTTTCAGTTCAGTGAAGGGTTTCAAATCATTCAAGGGTCTGGTGGTCGCTAGTGTTGCAATGGCGCAAGTTGAAAAGAGACTAGGACCCAGTCATTGAGTCGTGAAGCAGTGCGTAGCCAGGGAAGGGAGTGCAGAAGAAAGCTCTAATGAAGGCGTTGCGGGTTGGTGTGGACAGAAAGTAGGTGGTTTCATTGCCAGAGCTGTGGCAGGAGGTGCAGGGGATTGGCGAAGAGGAAAAGCGACGTGGAGGCGATGAGGTAGAGCCAGGAGGCTGGGCTGGAGGCGGAGTTGTGAGCACCGCAGAGGCTGCCTTCGGGGCTGGCGGGGCAGACGCACTCCCGGATATCCAGCTTGGCGTGCAAGTTGATACAGCCTGCCCGCGGGTCCTTCATCGCCATCATGCTTTCCGCGCACCCTCGGATCATCAAAGGGGCTCCTGCAAACGCTGTCCTTTTGTCAAAACAGGTCCATTGAGTTTATCTAGGTAGGCCACTAAAAGTTTTTCAGGGAGGGACTCGAGTACCATATCTGGGAGGGCTATACTGCTCAATTGAGGTCACTGATGTAGATAAAAAGGGATAAAGTGCAGTGATGGTGAATGATGACCTTCACCGTCGTCGAAGGTGGTTTGAAAGCACCAGGGGAAAGCACAGCGTTCCTTCTGCACTCTACTCAAATCCACCGGCTCTGAACAATCAGGCAGGACTCGGTCAATGGGATATCGAGTCTGCAATGGCCATTGTCAGCTGAACGTGATTTGAAGTTGAAACTGGGACCTTTCTTAGAAGGAACAGCTGATCCATGGCCTCCAACATGGATGGCTTCTCGTTGGCGCGTGGACTGGCGCACGTGTAGCACCAGTGCTCTCCTTCTTCAGACATCAAATCAGGACTAAGTTAGTAGCAGAGGATGGATGGATATGAACACAACCAACCGATGGCAATCACTTTTAGGGCAGCCAAAATCTGAGCAAGAATTATGCTCCACACTCCGCTACCCAAGACAGCCATCGTTTTCCGCTGTTTTTGGAGCCTACGCCATGTTTGTCTAAAAACTGATACTTTTAGAAGATCAGCTAAGGAATGGCAAGTCTGTTCTATCCAGTTGTGACAAATACATGGCAATCGGAGGGGTGGAAAGAAAGGGAGAATGAAGATAGAGAGTTGGAAGAAGGAGGTAGGGCCAAGGTCAGGTAACATCCTCCACCAGGCTCTGACACAGAGGGTTAGTGAGGTGGTACGTAAAGGGGGCGCGCTGGATGGCATGGCTGCATAAAGGGGGGTGGGTTGGCTGGCCCAAACTGGTCGCTGTATGCCCCAGCCTGTACACATGCCGTCAGAGTGGCTCTTTCCTCGGGTTCCTCGCCTCCCCCAAACCCACCATCACTCTTCCCGCAATCCCACTCACATCCGACCACACTCTAATCTCTACCGTGATAGGATTGTGACAGGTAGATGAGTTTATTGATGCTCACAGCGAGAATATATGCCTCGTGCCTCATATTACATCACAGAAACAGAAGAGAAAAAATCAAACTAACTTGGCCAACAGAAACTCGTCAGGAAATGAAAATACTCCGGATGCTCTTAGGCCAGTAAGACAGGCATAGCTGAATGCTTGAAGGCAGAAGCTGTATAGAAGGGCTGGGCAAAGCATAGAGCAGGGTGCCCAAACATGCCAACGGTCTTTGTCAACATCGCCTCACGCCCCTCTACAAGGACTCATTCGCACATCCCTCTCTACCTCTTTCGCATTTCGTATGAACTAGAGTAAGGATCGTGGAAACGCAAGTGAGCATAGAAGAGTGTAAATGCAGCGCATGCAGTGAATGCAGTGTAAGGAGTGTTTTCCTGCATGCAAATTAACCAGAACCCCAGCGCATTTGCCAGCCCCTTCATTCTTCAACCACTCAGCACCACTTGAACGCGCGCTACATACTATCTCCCAGGGATTCGCGCAGATTTACGGACTGGAGACTTCCTACATTCATCCTCCTTCGTAGATCCTTTTCATATCCACCTATCCGCATTTCACCAAAGCAGCATCCCTCTCCGGCGCCATGAATCCACTCACGTAAGCTGCATCGGATGAACCTTGTCCAGATAGGACGGGAGTAAAATGTGAGGGGTTTTTAGGAACATGAAAAACCAGATGAAGATGAACGAGCGTGAGCTGGAGCGAGGTGTGGCCGGTGACCTGCGTAAAAGCTGGCACTGGAAATATCGCGACTCCGCTTGGGTCAGCCCTTTTCTCTAATCTCTCCTCCTAACTGCCGAGGAAGCCTCTGCTGCTGAAGATATTCATGGGCGGTCTGCCGTACGAGCTGACAGAGGGCGACATTCTCGCCGTCTTCTCGCAGTACGGGGAGGTGGTCAACATCAACCTCATCCGGGACCACAAGACGGGCAAGTCTAAGGGCTTCGGCTTCCTCTGCTACGAAGACCAGCGCTCCACCATACTTGCCGTCGACAACTTCAACGGCATCAAAGTGCCCCATCCACCCAATAGGCTGGGCTGAGAGAAGAGACTTTGACTGAGAGAGCATTGCAGCTGCTGAATCGCTACATACGCGTGGACCATGTGGAGGAGTACAAGGTGCCCAAGGACCACGACGATGTGGACGATGAGACTCGTCAGCTTTGGATGGAAGGCTGCGCCCCAAAGCCCACCGCCCCTCCACCCGGTTTCTTTCTCCTTCTTTTCCGCATCCTCCATTTACCTCCCCTTCCTCCAGACAGTGAAGAGGAGCTTCCCGAAGCAGCAGAGCCAGAGCGGAGAAAAGTGAAGAAAGAAAAGAAGGAGAAAAAGAAGAAGAAGAAGGCAAAGAAGGAGAAAAAGGCAAAGAAAGAGAAGAGACGACGCTCCTCATCCTCCTCCAGCTCGGAAGAGGCAGGGAAGCGGAAGAAGAAGCGTCCTGCTCAGCTGGTGGAGGCTGAAGTGAAGCTGGAGGTGGAGCCACTGCTGCCCGAGCCTTCCAAGTTCCCCCATCCCATCGCTGGAAGCAGAAGGAGAGGGGCGAATGGATTGGCAGGCTGCCGGACGATTGGCGGCGTGGTCGTCAGCTGACGCATGGCGGCGGATTCGAGATGGCGCGGCCCAGAAGTGAGTTCGGCAAAGGCATGGCCGCCGTCCCTCTCAAACGGTACTTTGATTGGCGAAACCCGGCCTACAGTCAATAGTGCGCCTTTGGCTCATCTTTGACAGCAGTGCTAGCACTGCAAGCACTGCGCCTTCTGCAAAACCTAACTAGTAGTGCGCCCATGGCTCATCGCTAGGAAGGAAAGCTTGCGAAAGCGAGCTCTAGCCATTTCTCTCTGAGAAAATGTGCTGGCTTAGTACGAGCAGAACTTCCATAAGTTCTTGCCCATGCGAATAAGCATACGAGTATTGATCACCCCTCACTCTTCCTCTCATATCATCTCTCAAGAGCACTGGGCTCAATCGCTGCGCATGAGTAGATGAGGAAGAGAAGGGTGGGGAATGCAGGGAGGAGGAGAAGCTGGAAAGTTTCGGGGGGACGGGAGTGCACTGGGACTTCTTGAACAAGAAGCTGCGAGAGGAGCGGGCAAAGCAGATCGAGAAGGAGCGCATCGAGGCCGGCTACGAGCCTCGCAAGGAGGGAGAGAAACCCCGCGGACCCGACGACGAAGCTTTCTTACCCACCAGATTTCGTCCTTGATAACAACCTTTCTTACCTACTTTCTTTTCTCTACAAGTCTACACTCAATCATGCTGTGCTGATAGCAAAATGTCTAAACTTTGTACTTTAAAGGCTAAATGCACGAAAGACCACCATCACCATTTGTTCTCAATAATCCTCAAGTAAAGCATCGTCAAAGTCATCGGCAAGCAAGAGTGAATTTGTCTCCTTTGTTCGAATGGACCGAGGAAAAAAGCAAAGAAAGATATTTCTACAGATAAAGTTAGCTCAAAAAGGCACACATTAAGACAGCCTTTTTGAGAGATGTCAGAATTTTTTGGGGGCCGTGGACAAAAATTTTTTGACCCCCCATTTTTGACCCCCCATATTTTAACATCCATTTTCGAATTTCTCATGAAATTTTGGTCCTATAAATGCCTCTCTACTGCTCCTACACTTCTGAGCATATCTAACTTTGGCCTGATTTTTGTAAGGAGGTCAAATTGAGCCCTATGTTATAACATAGGAGGCTTCCGCAGTGATAAAATTTTTGCACTAAAAAACTTCCTGTTGATCAGGAAAGCGATATTGATCATTTTCCTTTCAGGACCTTCTTACCCTAGGTCTAAGGCAGGTATCTACCTTAAAAATTTTATGCGTTACCTATTACATTTGTGCAAATTGGTCCAAAGTTAGCATGTAGGTCAAAAATTCGCCCTATGCTATAACATAGGCCAAAAGTGACCAAAAAAATTTTGATCTTGAAAATTGATTTCAATGCCCGAAATCGGTTAACCAGGCTAAAATACACCAGAAAACATAATTTTTATGCCCAATTTTGGCATATTTTCATATTTTACAATTTCATGATTTTTGCTCTACATGAGACAAAATTGGTCAAAAAACCTGAAATTGTAAAATATGAAAATATGCCAAAATTGGGCATAAAAATTATGTTTTCTGGTGTATTTTAGCCTGGTTAACCGATTTCGGGCATTGAAATCAATTTTCAAGATCAAAATTTTTTTGGTCACTTTTGGCCTATGTTATAGCATAGGGCGAATTTTTGACCTACATGCTAACTTTGGACCAATTTGCACAAATGTAATAGGTAACGCATAAAATTTTTAAGGTAGATACCTGCCTTAGACCTAGGGTAAGAAGGTCCTGAAAGGAAAATGATCAATATCGCTTTCCTGATCAACAGGAAGTTTTTTAGTGCAAAAATTTTATCACTGCGGAAGCCTCCTATGTTATAACATAGGGCTCAATTTGACCTCCTTACAAAAATCAGGCCAAAGTTAGATATGCTCAGAAGTGTACATCTAAGGGCAGGAAAATGTTTCTTAGATTGTAGCAATTGCAACGCAGTTGGAATTTTCAATTTTTACCCAATATTGAGCTATCTAGATCAATTTTAGTTATCTAGGTCAGAAATTCTGCAATTGCACTGACTTGCCTGACCTCCCTTTATGTAAATGGCTGCTGTGCGCTAACGGGAGCTCTTTGAACGCTCCCGCTTTAGGACATAGTATAAAATTGATCCCTTTTTCAGATCCAGTCATAAAAATGGGGGGTCAAAAAATTTTTGTCCAAAAATTCTAACACCTCTCAAAAAGGCTGTCTTAAGAGAAGTTTCACATAAGGGCGCAAAAGTTGCTGGAAAAGTGAAATTGTTGAGTTGACCAACTGTAAGAACAGGATTGTAGAGCAAGTTTTTGCGATCTCTCTCCCGTTGGAATTTTTCAAAAATATTAATTCTAGCCCGAGATATGACCAAAAACGTAAAGTCACTCCGAAAAATGGGGCAATTTTTAGCAACTGGAGATTACCGACTAATTTTGGCTCCTAGATCCAAGTGAAAAGGTTTTGTACCACACTTATGCATATCAATTGAAAGCTTAGGGTTAGACAAAGCTGATTCTGTCCAAAAATAATTGCAGAAACTGATCTGTGGCCAGAAAAAAGCCGAAATATGCCCAAATTTGATAAAACTGAACATTGTCAAAAATGAAGTTTTTTGCGATTTTCTCAATTTTTTACTAAGAACTGCACCCAAATCAACCTCATTTTTGAATTTTCCATAAAATTTGCAATCTTTTGATACCCATTTGACCTTTAACAGAAGAAGCACATATGAGCTAGAGCCTTGCAAATACGGTCACCTCAAAAAATGCCCTATATTATAACATAGGAGGCATTCGCTATTGTAAAATTTTCCCACTAAAAAACTTCCTACTCTTCCAAAAATCAATTTAATCCAAATTCCTTTTCAGGGTTGCTTAATCTAATCCTTAGGCACATTTCGGTGCAAAAATATTACAGGTTGCATCTGTATTTTTTAGAATATGGCCCAAATTTGACAGTGATGTGGAGTTTGGCCCTATGTTGTAACAGGCAAAAATTGGCCAAAAATTTTTTTTACTTGAAATTTCATTCTAATGCCTGAAATTCAAAGATCTGACTCAGATTGACCTAAAAACGTTATATTTGTAGCCAATTTTTTTTTAAAACTAAGACTTTTAACTGTCTTAATATATGCTTATTTTAGGCTGAAATTTGGTAAATTTCGGCATCCTTTTCTTTTGCCTCAAAGATAAAATTTAAGCCAGGAATGATATTTTTAGGTCAATCTGAGTCAGGACTTTGAATTTCCGGCATTAGAATGAAATTTCAAGTCAAAAAATTTTTTGGCGAATTTTTGCCTATGTTATAACATAGGGCCAAACCCGACATCACTGTCAAAATTTGGGCCATAATCTAAAAAATACAGACGCAACCTGTAATATTTTTGCACCGAAATGTGCCTAAGGATTAGATTAAGCAACCCGGAAAAGGAATTTGGATTAAATTGATTTTTGGAAGTGTAGAAAGTTTTTTAGTGGGAAAATTTTACAATAGCGAATGCCTCCTATGTTATAACATAGGTCATTTTTTGAGGTGACCGTATTTGCAAGGCTCTAGCTCATATGTGCTTCTTCTGTTAAAGGTCAAATGGGTATCAAAAGATTGCAAATTTTATGGAAAATTCAAAAATGAGGTTGATTTGGGTGCACTTCTTAGTAAAAAATTGAGAAAATCGCAAAAAACTTCATGTTTGACAATGTTCAGTTTTATCAAATTTGGGCATATTTCGGTTTATTTCTGGCCACAGATCAGTTTCTGCAATTATTTTTAGACAGAATCAGCTTTGTCTAACCCTAAGCTTTCAATTGATATGCATAAGTCTGGTACAAAACCTTTTCACTTGGATCTAGGAGCCAAAATTAGTCCGTAATCTCCAGTTGCTAAAAATTGCCCCATTTTTCGGAGTGACTTTATGTTTTTGGTCATATCTCGGGCTAGGATTAATATTTTTGAATAATTCCAACGGGAGAGAGATCGCAAAAACTCGCTCTACAATCCTGTTTTTAGTTTGTCAACTCAAACATTTCACTTTTCCAGCCCTTCCACAATATTTCTAAGAACTTATGTGAAACGTCTCTTAAACACGTGCCTCCTGCTTTGATCGCAACTAAAAGGTTAACCCAAACTATGTGCGCAGATTATTGATTGTGTACTCTGATAACGATGTTTCATCCCCTATAAAAGGCAAGCTGTTGGCCAGTTAATCGCAGTCCCGTCAAACTAACCCCGAAGAAGAAAGAAGGCTACCCTGAAGAAAGAAGATCAAGAACAAGAAGATCAAGAAGAAGGGCCTGCTTTGAGCGCGACGGGGCTTACGGAGCCGGCGCTCAGGGCGGGTGGGCCTGGCTGGAAGGTCCTTGCTGTCCCTGATCTTGGAGGGCCAGCAGGACCTTCCAGACTCGCCCGCCCGCCCGCCTTCCCTCCCTCAACCTCTCACCTCGGGACTTGGGACAGTGTGCGGGTGTGTGCCTGACTCCGATTTATTTCTCCCAGAGTCTCTCTGAGGCTTCGGAGTTTATACGGAGGCTAAAGAATTTGCGCTGGTGACGGCGTTCAGTGGGAAGGCCACACCCGCTTTTTAAGCTTATTGCACACTGATCCCATATCCCCTGGTGAGATCTTCAAGTTGAGGGACAAGTCAAGCTCCAGCCAGCCATGCTTCGCTCCATCCAATCCCCACTGCCAATAGGTACCCAAAGATTCTTTTTTCTTTCACTCCTGGGTCTGGTCTGGTTCAGCACTTCTCCTGATCAAGTTAACCCTCCCGTCCTTCCCTCCCGTCCTTCCCTCCCGTCCTTCCCTCCCATCCTTCCCTTTCCTCCCGTACATCCCATCCTTCCCTCCCTTCCCCCCAACCTTCCCTTCCTTCCATTCCTTCCCTCCCATCCTTTCCTTCCCACCCATCCTTCCCTCGCGTCCTTCCCTTCCCTCCCGTCCTTCCCTTCCCTCCCGTCCTTCCCTTCCCTCCCATCCTTCCCTTCCCTCCCATCTTCCTTCCCTGACGGACGGACGGGCACATTAATCAAAGTTATGCATTGCGATTCAGGTAGAAAGAGCAAAGATAAAATGGTCAATTTTCAAACACAAATCTGATCTAAAAATTGAAACACACCGGGTTAATTTTCAATTTTAAAGCTGAATAAATATGTTGACATTTATTTTAAAAAGCTAAAAAAGCTGAAACCTGCTAATTAGACAATCAATTTGGAAATTTCGCATACGCAAACGGGGAAACGCTTTTTTCGGTACAAGCGTCCAATTTTCTAGCCTACATCAGAAAGCTTCATCATAAAGCTACTTGATGAAATTAAATATAACTGTAATTTTAATTTACTAGATTTTTCTCATCAGAAAGCCAACATTAAACGTTAAAATGTCATTTTTAAAGTTCCTGGTTATTTGGTTTGCAATTTCCTCGATGACCGGAGCCCAGGCAGTGACCAAGTCCTCAATGACATCCATCATAACAACCAGCATCACCACCTCCACCAAGAAAGCCATCCTCATCAGATGCTACGAGGGCAGCAGCTATCAGCTACCCCGCATTCGCAGCGGATGCCAGAGCTGCGGCGTTTTCCTGAGTCAGGCCAACTTCAGCGGCTTCTTCGCCTATCAACTCATCTTCTTCTGCGACTCTCCCCGCTCCGTCCTACCCTGGTTCTCTCCCGCCGTCTACCCCAACAACTCCAATCAACCACTCCTCCTCCGCTTCTGCTCCTCCGACCTCTGCAACAAGGACCTCGTCAAGGTCCTACCGGATGAGGTTAAGAAGGCCGTTCCCATTCTTCGCTACTGGCCTCATCCACCCTCCACTTACACCAGTTCCAGCTCCACCATATCCACGCACCCCTCCAGCACTGCGCAGCCAGCCAAGAGTACCTCTGCTACTCCTGCCTCAACGCTAAGCTCTGTCACCTCTGTCACTCACCAGTCCCACGGCTCCGTATCTTCCACACCTATGCCAGTCCACAGCTCCCGCTCAATCGGCTCTACCCCTTCTACCCCTCCTATTGCCGCAGCCCAGACAGCCTGCGCTGGTCAGACTATGGCGCCGGCCGACGACATTCTCATGATGCTAATCTGGAGCATAATCCAGGTGAGTGTCCTTGGCACTGCCTGCATGCTCATCTTTCTCATCGCTCTTCTCATTATGCGCCGCAAGACTTCAGCTAGTTTTGCCCTTACTTGTGCACTGTGAATATTTAGAAAAGTTCTGTTTCAGCGGAATCAGATGATAGCGCTTCTATCGACTCAACCCAAACCAGCCTTCATCCGACCGGTTTGTACCATTTCCGAACTCTTTCATACTTCAGTTTGATTTGATTTTGAGGAATTTTGATGGAGACTGTAGCAGAGGAGGTGGGCGAGACGGAGGCGAGGAAAACAGGGCTGACAGACGCGGCCACGCAAGAGCAATCTTACAGCGAAACTGCCATCGACATTCCACAGCCTCAGCTAGAATGATTGGATTTCTTTTTTGCTTGCTGCTTTTGCGCTTTAGTTACGAGGTGTCTGTTATGACAGCAGTTTTCATTTTTACTTTCATTGTATTTGAGTTTTTTCTTTGTTTCAATGATGTGAAGAATTGTGATGGTTCCTTCAAATAAATTTTGCAATTCCGTTTTGTAGCAAAAATTTTTTCAACAATACATTTATTAAAATCATTTTCATGGTTAATATGTCGTTATGTTTCTACCAAAAATATTCTATCGATAATTTTACATTTCAAGTAAAATTGGTTGAATTTCGATTTTTATCAAGCTGTTGAGTGAAAAGTTTTTCCGTCACGTTGTGATCATTGCTCCGTCTGTTAATTTAAATAGTCTACATGGTAAAATTGTTAAAAGTGAAAGTTGAAGGAAAAGTTAAAATTGATTTCGGGTTTCGGGTCATGATTTCGTGCTCGCAACTAAGTGAAGTGGATAGGCTGCCAACCCACAGTGATTTGTCTCAATTTGCATTTCTCTCACTTCCACCTGAGCTGACAGAAAGTAGCAGCGCAATGAGCAAAGAACATAAAACATTGAACAGTGTACTAAATAATATGCATAGGCCGAAAAGGTGTACATAAGCGTCAAAGCCACGACATGGCGTCCCGCGAATCAAGGCCGTTTAGGGCCTCCATTTATTCCCCGTCCCCCTGAGCGCCCCTGTAGACCGATTATCTGGCTGTCTTCTAGACAGATATGTTTCTATTCCCTCTTCTCGCAGCATTCTCCTGGAGCAGTGAAGTGGTGGCCTATGCCACGCCCTACGGACAGTGCCCCAAGCGTTGGCCTTTTCTTCTCACCACCTAAATGACGCATATTGGGCAGCCTGCTTTTAGAATGTGCCCCTGGCTGGTTCCTGAGCAGCAGCGGAGAGTGTGCTGCCAGTGCCTTTTGCATTTCCTTGCTCCTGCTAAATGCCTACAGATGAGTACAAATACAGTGCGATACTTGGGGGACTTTTGCGAGGCTGGGAAATCCCTGTGTGAGCCAGCCTACTCTGCCTGCATCAACAGCCTCTGCAGATGCGTGGATGGATTCCGAGAGGTGGATCGTCACTGCATACCCGCCAGTTGGCTCAACAATCACCACTACTTCTGATTTTCCAAGCTCTTCTTTTTCAGCCTACACCTGCCCTGGGCAGGCCCCGCTGAGGAGCGCCCGTCAATGTCTGCTGGAGGTCAACGAATGCCAGGGCAACAGCCTTGGACCAGGTTTTCTCTTTCATGAGCTGTATGTGATAGGGAAAGGAAGAATGATGAAGGTCATTCCTCCGGCTTCGAAGGCCCCTTCTATCCATCGCGCTGCCTTCGCCCACTAGATGTGCAGGCAGTACCAGAGGACTCCTGGTCCACTGCCAAGATCATGTCCCTCGGCCGCTTCAAACGCCACACAGGTTCCCTCCATCCCTTTTCACTGCTGTTTTGCGGCGATCTTACGAAGGACAATGGCACTTCTCTGGGGGAGGGCAAGGCTTTTGAGGGCCGACATGGAGGAAAAAACGCTGCGAGGAAGAAGGGGTCCAGCAAAGAGGGAAGGCATGCAAGCAATACAACCACGCAACAGGCTGCGAAGGCAGTGACCTATCCATTGGGCAACAAAGGCAAAACAATGGAGAAAACAAGACAAAAGTCCACGAAATCAACCCAAAAGTGGGAGACAAAGAGTGCAGTCAAAGGGCAGACCAAGCGGAACATCACGTCAAGGTAGCCTAAGAGCGGAAATGAAAGAGTGTGGCCAAGTCATCGTCGATGAAAGACGGAAAAGGAAGCAGAGGGGAAGCGAAGGGGCGGAAGGCGAATTAGCTCCACCTCAACTCCTCCGGCTCCACATCCTCCATGCCGAACAATTTGTCGTTGCTCGGAAGGGAGAGTGGAGTTGGAAGGAGAGGGTGGACGATGTTAGGAGGGGAAGCAGGGTGAAACTTAGTCGGGGAGTGAGCCAGATTAGGAAGGGGACAGAGAAGGACCTAGCGCCTGTGCCTCCGGCCATCAGCCAGCTGAAGTTTCCGCCCAGGTCAGCCGAGAGGCTTTCCCGACCCGCATGGTGCAAAGCGGGGGGCTCTCCGGAAGCACAGCTCAAAAGAGGGCCCTATCTGAACAGGGACAGGAGAGGTAGAGAAGGAGAAGAGAGTCAGAGGGACTGGAGGGAGCGCCGAAGGGCTCGTAGGCCTCGGGCTGTGAGAGGACTCAGTGTGCTTGCCAACTCAGTGTGCTTGCCAACTCAGTGTGCTTGCCAACTCGAAAATTTGGGAAATCTGAGCAAGAGCAAGAAGATGAAGCCCTGCACCCTGGCAAGCACCTCCGGCAACTCTGGTGTCCACAGTTCTGCACCCATCTCTACTCAACGCCCACGCCAGCTCTGGGCCCTGTGGCCTCTGCAGAACA
>JASANA010011415.1:0-26832 GCA_030248095.1 Ptycholaimellus sp. GST1_10
GTGGGGACAGGAAGAGGTGGAAGGAACCTCAGTGGCGGCAATGCTGGTGTAGGAGAGGATGTCCTCGCGGTGCTCAGGAGTGGCCAGGATGATGAGTGGGAGGCCGAGCTGCGGCTCCGCCTCCAGTCTGATCACCGTTGCTCCCTTCAGGCTCCCATCCTTCGTACGACTCCCTCAAAGCATCTTTCTACATCCTTCCAGGCCATTCCCGACAGGGAAGCGACCTTCGGAGCTTTGACGGCGGCTGCGAGTGGGTGAGCGACGAGTTGGCGATCGACCTCGCCGTTGAGGCTCCTCCTGTCCTTTCTTCACCTTCACGCTCTTTCACAATGAGCAGAAGAAAAGTAGTACCGGTTCTCGGAATCCGCCTTCATCGAAGCGGCCGGAGGAGGAGATCTGGAGATGAGAGATATTCTGAAAGGGCTGGGTGGGAAGGTGGGATGGTGACTTTGCGGCGTTTGGAGGGCGGCACGGCGCCTTCATCGCCACGAGGCTCTTGGAGCTTGCCATGGCTCTCTTGAAGCTTGGCTGGAGAGGGGACGAAATCGATGATGGGCGGCGGAGTAGCGATCATGCCCCCGTCATCCTCGTCCAGCACGATATAGTCCGGCTCCTCCACTTCTTCTTCCTCTTCTTCTAAGGCCTCAGCTTATTTTGCTGGAGCTGAAGAAGAATTGGCACGCAACCTTTCTCCTCAGGAGGAGGATTAGCATCCGAATGCTCCGTCGTTTCGGTGCTGACATGAGGAGCTTGAGCTGGGCTAGTCTCCGTCGTGGACTGGCCTGGCTGATGGGAGCCGATATCATTCCCGCCAGCATTTCCAGTCTCCTTGCCCGTCCCACCATCCGCCTCCTCTTTGGCTTTGTTGGCGGGGCCTCAAAAATCGAGCCTACATTGTTTACGATGGGTAAATGGTGGCGGTACTGGGAATACTGGCTGGGGACTCAGGAAGCTGCTCAGGGCTAGCTGGGGACTCGGCCAACGTTTCCTCCACTGCTTCCTCCGTCTTTTCCCCAGCTTCCGCACGGATAGCTTCAGTGTCTAGACAAGTGGGGTTATTTGAAGGTTGGAAGGAGACAGAGAAGGAAGTAAGCACCAGGCGGAGGTGGTTGAGCGGTGGCGCTGGAGTCCTGGAGGTGGCTTAGATTCGGCTGGTCTTCTTCGCCCTCGCCTGACGCTTCTGGGCGAGGCTGAGTCTGCTCCTCGCTCTCCTCTTCCACATGGTTGCCCAGGTTGCTCATCATCATATTCTCTGGAAGGCAGAGCAGTGGATGGGAGAGGAGAAGAGGTGGAGAGAGGGGAGTGACTACGAGAAGGGGAGACTTGGGTGGAGCGATGGTTGGGCTTCCGTTGGCTTCGATACTTGTCCAGAATGGTCTGCAGCTCCGCCACCTCCTCCGGACTCGTCCACTTCCGCGGGTACTGCGTCCTGTTAAAACTAACTCGTCCTCAGTCTCTCCCGGCTAGGAGGACGAAAACCGGAAGCATTGGAGCTCCTTACTGCCGAGGAACTGGAAGGTGTGGTAGAGGATGCAGTGGCGGTAGAGTTTGTGAGCGTTTTCGCTCTCCTCCTCACACCAGGAGCACCGGACCGCCCCCATCACAGCTTCCATTTCCCTCGCCCCAACTTTCTGCACTTTCATTTTTATCAATGTCTTTATGCACTGACAGTTATATTGGCAATGACAAACTTAGCTTAATTTGAGCAGTCAAATGGAAAGTCGATGGACGATTATGCTAAGGCGTGTTAGACAAGAAACTGGGATGTAAAGCAAGAAGCAAAAATAGTGGGAAACGTTCCTGCGCTTTGCGAGCCCTGCACCGCCCGCCCTTCCTTGTCAGGGAAATCCAGCCTCTTCACACGACCTTGGTCTCTCTTCTTCTCAGTTCCGCCTCTCCTTATCAACTTCCTGCTCCCTTCCTGATCTGACTATAGGTTTAGATATCAAGAACATGTTTACATGAAAATGAAATGGATGAAAAGAGATGTAAGTGTATTGAGGGAATGATTAGTCCTGAAATACGTAGAGGTAGTGTATGGAGGGTGCGGTAATGAGTATAGGGTATGAGGAGGGTGGAGGTAAAGTGTGCGGGCGTGTGTATGCGTATGAGCTTAGTGTGTGTATAGGAGGATGGTGTATGGTGTTGTGTGTATGTGTGCCTATGGGTAGGGAGAGGTAGTGTGTTGGTGGTTGGTTGGGATAGGGCAGGCGTAGGTAGGAGAAAATGAGCGAGCCACATGTAGAGCCGATGGATGGTTAAAGAGAGCAAAGATGGCGGGCGATGGGTGACGAGGAGTTGGTGAGGCAGAGTAGAGCCATGGAGCGGGTGTCAGTGCTCTATCAGTACGAGTCCACCAAGGAAGCTTCCGGATCCAGCGTCAACGTACACGCAGGCCAAGAGTCACTTCCTCCTCCTTTTTCTTATTCATTATTTTTTTCGTCTGTCGAAAATTGCCCGTTTTCATTAAAATGCATCCTAAGTTCATGAAACATAGGAAATCCTCTGTTTTAGGTTCTATTTACTGCAAGACGATGAGACGGGTAGCGGCTGGGCGTTTGTGAGCAAGAGCTGGAACCCAGAACATGGATTCTACCTACCCAGAGATTATCTACGCCTTCTTCCTTCCGGTTCATCTACCCAGGCCTTCTTATCATCCAAAGTAGCGTAAGTGGTTGGAGCAGGAGGAGAGGAGGCGGGGGGGCTTGATGAAGCCGGAAGTCGGCGCTCGCTCTCCCGCGGCTTCAAGATTGCTGACCCCCGTCGCGCCGCCAAACCCATTCCCTCCGACCTTTCCACCTCCCACAACATTCGACACCTCGCCGCCCAGCAAGATGTTCCTTCACCCAACTCTCATCCTCCCTTCCAACTCTACAACCCCTTTCTTCTGCTAGGCCAGAGATCGTTTGCGAGAGAACGACGGCGAGGAGGCGGAGCCATTGCGTGCCTTCGCTTCAGACTCAGGCCGACCCGCCTCCACCGCCCTCCTTCCACCCTCCGCCTCCGCCCAACTTCAGCCATCCGCCACATCCTCCCTCCCTCAAACCCCCGACACCGGACAGGTACTCTACCCCTGCCCTGTGTCCCGTAGGAGAGGAGGGCGGAGTGGAGGGTGGAGTGGGTGCAGGAGTCTGAGTCGGAAGAGGAGCACGCCTATGGCCACATCGCCAATGGGCGGGACAATCGACAGTACCAGAACCTGGACGACAATCGCGCCTCAGAGCAGCCGCCCCTCCCCGGAGCCACGCAGAAACCCGTGCCTCTCTTTCTCTTCCACTCCTCCCCTCCATAGTGAAGGGAATGGGCTTGAGGAGAGGGAAGTGGGCGGGGGTTGGGCGGAGTACGTGGACGAGAGGGGCCGGCGCTTCTACCACCACGCTGCTTCCGGCACTGCTGCCTGGAAACCCCCTCGAGGCATGGCTGCTCCGCACCAGGTCGCCGCTGCCCTACACCAACATCATGTTCTCTCACCTGAGAGTCTTCTCTCTTTCTTCCTCCTTCTATTATTTGGAACTGCTGAGAAAGCGACCTGAACCTAATGATAGGTAGCAGCGCTTGTTTAAAAAGCATTCCAAGCCTACATTCCCCCCACAAAAAGCAGGACCAAATAATAGCTAACAGTAAACTAGCTCTATGCTAGTTCTGAAGCTAACATCCTATAAAGCAACCCAATGGATAAGGCAAGGTTTGAGTAGACAAATCACTTATCAGGTGAAATTCTGATCAAATGTTTCTAAACTATTTGGGAGCAGTTGATCGAAGGTGCAATGAGATGCGAGATGCTGAAACTTTACAAAACAATTTTTCTTTTTCCCTTCCCTCCCCCTACGAAACAAAAGGCAAGGCCATAAATTGAAATGAGAGGAGTGCTGGGGGTTGAAGGGATAGGCGTAGAAGTTGAGGTGCTTGTCGCCGTTGCTCCCTGGCCCACGCAGCTCCTCTTCCCGTTCTCCTCCCGCTCCTGCCCAGCTGCTCAGTCCCACCCGTTTCTGCCGATTTACCCCAAGAGCAGAGAGGGAGCAATTGAGCAAACAACCCAACGGGGGTGAAACTAGGGCTGAGAATGAGCCCTAATTCCACCAGACGCGCTTGAGGTTGAAGAGAGAGCCGTAGCTGTGCCGTAGTAGCTGGGGAACTTGGCTGGTGTCCTTGGGTACGTGGTGGCAGCCTCACGCCGTCGCTGAGCTTGCTGGAGGCCTTGAAGACGCGAGGACGGCCCCGTTCTCCGCAGAACTTTAGCCGTTGCTGGAGGCCTTCAGACGCGGAGGGCGGCCCCGTCGCCGCCGCAGAACTCGTAGCCATTGCTGGAGGCCTTGCAGACGTGGAGGGCGGCCCCTCGCCACCGAGAGCTTGTAGCCGTTGGTGAAGGCCTTGTGAGCCGTGGGCGCCTCGACGCCATCGCTGAACTCGACGCAGCAGAGGGATGCCTTGCAGACGCGGTGGGCGGCCCCCGCCGCCGCGGAGCTTGGAGCAGTTGCTGAGGCCTTGAGAACGCTCTTTTAGCCTCTTTTATGTGCCTTTTCTGGCATCTTCTTCTCGCCCCACCTCTTAGAGCTAGAGGGCCCCTTTTATCCTTTGGCTTTTCGCCTCTTCTTCCCGCCCCTCCTCCCTGACTGAGGGGGCCCTTTCTCCTCTTGGAGAAGCTGAGATGTTCTAGCCCTCAGCCCTCTGCCCCCAGCTCTCCTTGCATCCTCTCCGCTTGCCCCGGTCCCTGGAGATGAGCAACTGAGTGCCTCCTCATTCCGTTAGAAGATTTGCCCTGTCTCTTTCCCCTCTCCTCCTTCCTTCTCTTGCCTTCCTCGGCAGTAGAGAGGACTTCTCTTCGCTTCCTGATGACAGCTGGCCCCGTCTTGTCGATGAGCAGGAGAGGCTGAAAGTGCCTGGTTGGCTGGGAAGGCTCTTCAGCCCCCGCCGCCGTCGCTGGCCTGGGAGGCGCTGTAGGCAGCTGGCTGCTCCTCGTAGCTCTGCTGCCGTCGTTGGCCTGGGAGGCGCTGTAGGCGGTCTGGAAGGCTCCTCTAGCCTCCGCTGCTTTCTGTCCCGTAGACGCTGTAGGTGGCTGAAGGGCTCCTCGTAGCCCCTGCCGCCGTTCTGCCTGGGAGGCGCTTAGGCCTGACTCCTCAGCTCTCGCCGCCATCGCCCCTAGACGCTTAGCGCTGAGCCCTCGCTCCTGCCGCCGTCGCTGGCCTGGGAGGCCTTAGGCGCTGCAAGCTCCTCAGCTCTCGCCGCCATCGCTGGCCCCGTAGACGCTGTAGGCGCTGGAGGGCTCCCGGCCCCTGCCGCCATCGCGCCTGGGAGGCGCTGTAGGCGGCCAAGCTCCTCGCTCTCGCCGCCATCGCTGGCCCCGTAGACGCTGTAGGCTGCTGGAAGGCTCCTCGTAGCCCCTGCCGCCATCGCTGGCCTGGGAGGCGCTGTAGGCGCTGGGCAGCTCCTCGAGCTCTCGCCGCCATTGCTGGCTTGAGAGGCGCTGTAGGCGGCTGGAACTCCTTTGCCTCCGCCGCCTTCGCCTCCTTCAGCTGTTCGCCTCCTCGTAGCCCTCGCCGCTGTTGCTGGTCCGGGAGACGCTGTAGGCGGGCTGGGCCCTGGTGCTAGGCTATGATGAACCTACGGTCTCCTGATGTCCTCCTGGGGGCTCTTAGGCTGGTGGAGCTCTTGAAGGCCTGGGCGAGGCTGTAGACGAGCTTGGGGGCTCCTTTGGCCAGCTGGAGGAGGGTTTCCAGGGCATCCTGGGGGTCGAAGTGGACGAAATGCGTGAGCATTGCCTGGGTGAGAGGAAAGGAGAGTAGCCAATGAGAAGGTAGGCGCTTGAGGAGGGCTGCGTGGAGGCTGTGAAGGCGGACGATGCTGGCTGGGTTGAGGATGGCATCCTCGAAGAAGTCAGCGAGCTCCTGGTCCAGCTCCTTGGCCTGGGCGTCGATGGAGAGGGACTTCTTCTTCTCCTTGCACTTGGGACTGGAGAGCTGGTTCATTTTGAACTTGTTCTGATTTGAAAAGCCCTGAGGAGGG
Source organism: Ptycholaimellus sp. GST1_10 (assembly GCA_030248095.1). Taxonomy (NCBI): domain Eukaryota; kingdom Metazoa; phylum Nematoda; class Chromadorea; order Chromadorida; family Chromadoridae; genus Ptycholaimellus; species Ptycholaimellus sp. GST1_10. The sequence goes on from JASANA010011415.1 coordinate 6,004, forward strand.
CTGTTTGTGTACACTCGCCGCTGGTGGGGGGTACTGGGAGATGTAGATAGTAGATGGGGTGTGTGTGGGCCTAATCTGCGCGGTCTGACGTCACTAGAGAAGGTTCTGGAAGGCTGCTCTTCCGCGAAAGAGAATCGCATGGAGCGGGATTGGGAAGGGGTAGGAGAGGCTGAGGGCGAAGCTGTGCACCCGTAGGCCGTCGTCCTGAGGCCGTCGCTTGTGGCCTGGTTGCTCTCGCTTGAGCTGGAACCAACTACACCACCCAGACACTTTCCAAAGCACTCAAAGCAATGCACCGAAAGTTGAGGTGAAACTAGGGCCTAGCGCAAGCCCTAATTCCACCTAGCACGCTTGAGCTGGAGAGGAGAGGTTGGGTGAAGTGATGGTGTAGAGGCTGTGAAGATGCTGGTGGCACTGATGCCAAAGTTGGGGAAGCCCACGGAATAATGCTCCGTTCTAGGGCTGGGGTTGTAGGAGAGGGATTGAGGGGGTCGTGTAGACGTCCTAGGCGAGGTTGAGCTGCTCGGAGCCGTCCTGCTTGGAGTCCATCCCGCCCTTGTCCCTGCTGGAGTTGTCCAGGTTCTCCTTGACGAGCGCCGTGCCCTTGTCCTCCTCCCCGCGGAAGAGGCTGGCCTTGCTGACGCTGTCGCCCCCGAAGGCTCCACTGAAGAGTTTTGTCTGCTCTTTCTGGTGGTCCGGTCGCTTCGTATTTATTTGGAAATCTGACTGAGAAAAGGCGTAAACGCTGGAAGTTTGCACACGGCTGCAATGAGGGCGCTCAGGATAGCAGCGCTTGTTTAAAAAGCAATTCCAAGCCTACACAGCCATCTTCATTTCTCTCCCTCAGCTGGAAAGCGATGAGTTGAGGAGGAGGAGGCGAAGGACGAAGGATATGCGAGCCAGATGACGGGCAGCAATGACTCCGCCAGCCTACCGCCCATCACCCGCTCCCTCACCGTCGCCAACAAGGCCTTCGGACTTCCCCCGCCCCCACCCTCTGCCGCTTTCAACCGATCCCAACTATATCGCTCCGTATCATTCTACTCACCTTCTTCTGCTTCCTCTCTGCATCTTGCCATTTCGCAGACGGAGGCTTTGAATTTCGGCGAAAACGCCGCCGCCATTGCTGCAGCTATCGAAAGTGCCAACAATCTTCATTCCAAGGTTTTCTAAGCCGATTGTATCGCTCCCTCCTTAAATTGAAAGAGAGGAGCCAATTGCAGAATGCAATCAAATGTGGGCCAGTAGAGTACAGTCGAGTGACGGTCTTTGGGAAGAAGGTGAAGAAGATTTGGAACACCGGATACATCGTCCTCACCGCGGAACACATTTTCATCTATAAAGATGAAGAAAATTCCAAAGTTTATATCATTCTTTTGATGCATGATGCAGTGAAGGTTTGTTTTGAGAAAAAAGGGGCGCACTATTCCACTCCGCTTGGCGTCTGCGACCTGCGCGGAGGTCATGCAGAGTGGCGGGAGAAAGAAAGTCGGCGGAAACACGTCTTTCTCGTCACAGCCTTCACTCACTTTTTCATCCTTTTTGAAACCGACCTAAACATAGCTTTTAGGTGGAGCTGGTGAACGGAGACAGCTACCTCTGGAGCTGCGGAAATGAGATGGAGGCCAACGTTTGGTTTAACGAGCTGCGCAAAGTCCTCACTTCTCTGGTTGCTTTCTTACTTCAATCCTCCTGGGTAGGATGGGAATGCAATGCAGCCGTTCCCCAAACCGGGGCCGGGAGATGGTATGATGTCGTCGTCGTTGGTGGGGGATGGGCGCGGTGGAGGCTCCTGGAAGGCGGGCTCCCTCCGCGTCCTTCCCTCCGCCCAAGGCGTCTACCTAGCCAGTCCCCCTCAAAGCAGCCACGTCATTGCCGCCACCGCTTCTCCTCCTCCCTCTCCCACCAAATCCAAGGTTATCCAATAGGTTTTCCAGCGACACTTGATGGTGAGTAGAAGTGAGAGTGGGTGTAGTGGGAGAAGAAGCGAGGGGAAAGCCGGCACATGGACGAAGCAGCGGAGGAGCCCCGGGCGAGCATCCTGGAAAAACTTCGCAAACTCTTCCGCTCCCGTCCCTCCATCGATACTCTCAAAGAGAAGGGCATCTATAAACGTTCATTCCACTCCATCCATTCATGGCACAATCTCAGAAAAAACGGTGTTTTGCTTGCAGCAGAGCCGGTGTTCGGAAGTTCGCTGGTGGAGATCTGCAAACGCGAGCAGAGCACTGTGCCAAAGTTCATTCGGGTTTGCACGGCCACCATTGAAAGCAAAGGTTGGCTCACTCTATCCCCATCGGACGAAGCAGAAAGCCAGTTTTTTCAAGGATTGGACCAGGACGGGCTGTACAGAATCAGCGGAAATCTTTCGCAAATACAGAAGATCCGATGCCAAGTGGACCAAGGTTTGAGCATGAAGCCTGGACGGTAGAGGAAAGCAGGGAGGATATTGAGACGAGTATTCGTTGCTGGAAGGGGAGGAGGACATTCACGTACTTTCTGGCGCCCTCAAACTCTTCTTCCGCGAGCTTCAGGAGCCTCTCTTCCCGCTTCACTACAGCAAGGACTTCCTAGACACTATCCGTTTCATTTTTCACTAATCTTTTCTAGGTCCAATCAGCCTGACATGCAGCAAATTATAGGGGACGTTTCCGATGATGTAATTAATGGACTACTTTAATTTTATTTATTTGATTTATTTTAAAATATTTAGATATTTCCATTTTTTGTTTGCTGGGCAGCATTTTTTCGCCAGTTTAAGATGAGTCAAAATTGTCAGCTTGATTTTTCCAAGCAGCAATAAAATATTAAAATTGGAGCCAAAGAAGTGTATTGCAAATTGGCAGGTCTTCCAAACGCAAAAGCTCGGGCAAAAGCGTTGCGAGATTTGGTGCGTCACCTTGCGCAGCCTCACCAGGACACTCTGCTGGTCCTCCTCCAGCACCTCCTGCGAGTGGCCGAACACTCCGCCAGCAACCGAATGCAGATCCACAACCTCGCCATCGTCTTTGGACCCACTCTATTCTCCGCCGGTCAGGCAAAGCCTCCAACCCCCGTCAAGAAGGCCAAGAAAAAAGAAAAGGTCCCACTGCCCCCACCCCCCAATCTTTGACAGAAACATGATGGAGGTTGTAGGTGGCCTGGCGTTCTGGAAGCCAACCTCCGGCAGGAACCGATGCAGGACCGACGATCAACAATCACCTGGCCTCCAGCATGATCATGCAAGGCCAGGTGGTGGAGTTCCTCCTCAAGCACTTCTCCAAGATATTCCAACCCCCGCCCTAGCTTTCACTCCTACAGCTATTCACCCCCTACTCTTGCCCATCAGTTCCCAGTTTACATGATTCCCATGCCGAAAGCGTCCCTTCCTTTCGCTTCCTACGCTTGCTTCAGTCTTTCCCCTCCCGGGTTCTCAAACTTTCACTCCGATTCTCCCACTCTTTTCGCGCGATCTTTTGTACATACTAAATGGGGTGACAAGAACTGTAGATTCACCTGAAACTTGGCAAGAATCTGGGGACGATGTGGAAATTTGCTTGGCTTCATGCATATCGCGTTAGAAGGTGTGAGCTTGAAGTAGGGGTTGTGCTAGCTGAAAACGCCTTGGGGCGTATTTTCCGGGTTCTGCGTCTTTGGACACTTTGCCTTTCGCAAGCACTTGCATTCACTGGGATTCGCCCTATTCTCTGCTTTTTGGCCGGTCTTCTGTGCTAGTACATCACATCTTACTACCGCTCTTCTCATCACAGCTCTCTGATATTCTTTCAAAAACTTCAACCCTTTAAATTATTTCTTTATCACTGTTGCTAGTCAGCAAGGATAAAGTTTCCGCTTCGACCCGTGCTTTTTGTGGGAATACAGAGAGTCGTCAGCCAAAAAATGGGAATTTATGCTTACGTGAAACGAGAAGATGTAACAAAATCTTGTAAAGACAAGATAGTGAAAATGAAACGAAAGCAGCTTCTGGGCTGCCTTGAGCAGATGGAGGAGTTTGAGAGGCCAAAGATTGGGCTGGAGCAGTATATGACACCGCCGGACATCGCAAGTATGCTCTATCATCAATAATGTCTCTGGCTAAAGAAACATTCGTGTTTGCAGCTTCGATGCTATTGGAATTGCGCGAAGAATTGACGGGGTCCACGGTGCTTGACCTGGGAACGGGGACAGGGATGCTGGGCATGGGTGCTGCGCTGATGGGTGCTCAGTTGGCCACTCTTCAATTCCTCCCATCCCTTGCTCTGGCAGACAAACTAAGATATATTGAAAGGAGTGTGTTAGGAGTGGACCTTGACGCCAGCGCCCTGGCCGCGGCGCAAAACAATATTGACCAGATGGATGAGAACAGCATTTTCAGCCTGCTTCAGGTTCATTACTGCATTTTATTTCTTCTTCCTTCATTCCTTCCTTCATCTCAACCTTGAGCGGCAAATTTCAGAAGCATCACATCTTTCAGCTGTCTGATCAGATGATTAAGAAAATGAGTTGGATAGGTTTACAGGCAGATGCGAAAGCGTTGCCAGATTTGCTGAGGCCTGGCCAGCAATTCGACATGGTGATCATGAATCCGCCTTTCGGAACGAAGAATAATGCAGGCTAGACCACACTTGTCGCTTGTCCTTGATGAATCAGTTGATTGATCAGGCTTGGACAAGGGCTTTTTGGAGGTGGCCTTTCGTCTAGCGCCCTTGGTTTTCTCTCTCCACAAAAGCTCCACTCTTTCCGTTCACTTCCATTGATCGCCCTACGAAAGCTCCCAGAGGAACCCTTTTACTGCAGCATTTGATGAAATGGAGCTCGGGAAAAGGATGGACTGCTGAAAAACTGGCCGAACTTGCCTTTGACCTTCCTCCCACTTATTTTTTCCATAAATCATCCTCCAAAGATATTGCCGTATCCTTTCTGCGATTTCAATCCTCCAGCTCCTAGAAAAAAGGCACTCTGTCAGTTTTTATGACCATTTCATTTTCTTTATTACATTTCAAGCTAATATACCTCAAAGGCAGTTACGATTATTTCGCTAACGAAAGGGAAACACAACGTAGCGATTCAAAACGGTGCTTAATGCAATAAGGGCTAAACAAATGTATCTTAGGCTAAGGCCTAACCAAATAAGGGAAGGGAGGAATGTCGATTCCAATGGAATATTGTATCTTGCTACATCAGTTAATTTTGCTACAAATTGTAGGTGAATATTTCTAACTCCGTAAAGTAACGTAACGTAAAGTAACGTGGAGAACCGTAAAGCAACGTAAAGTTATTAAACAGTGCAGTAAAGTTTTTATTTTTATTTTATTGCACGGCGTAAGATTGCTACGGTACTCTACGGTTTATGAAATGGTTGAAAGCGTAGAGTTAATTTGATAGGATTTAAAGTTAATGTTACTAATTTTTTTTGGAAGATCAAATTTGAAGCACAAAAAGAACAGGAAGTTTTTTAGTGCCAAATTAATGTCTTTCCTACAGGCCCCTATGTTATAACATAGGGCGTTTCTTTGATTTCTTTGATTATTCATGGAATAACTTTTTGAGGCAAAGTGAACATAGGACATATTGGGTATCAAAATGACCACAATGATGCAAGGTTTACGAATAATATAGGTCTTGGGGGGGCATTGTAAACAAAATTTTGAGAAATCGTTAAAAAGGTGTCTTTTTTGACAAAAGTCAAAAACCCTTTTTTGACATAAAAGTGATACTACCGTGCCAAAACCAGTCTGTATCCCTTGTTTTTCACCTGTAGAAGCTAGAAAATTTTGTTGCGGTTCCAATGAGGTATAATACATAGGGGTAGCCAACGTTTTTTGGGTCAGCATCAGCCAAAATAGTAAGCACACTCTCGATTCTTTAAATTAGCCTAAAATTTTTGAGTCATTTTACATTTTTGCTCATTTCTCGGTTTCAAGGGCACTAAATTCAAAACGGTAAACGGCATAGAGATCACAAAAACCCTCTTTGTGAATCCCTGGCAAAAAATAAGAAATACAAAATTTCACTTTTCCAGCCCTTTGGGTCATTTATGTAAAGCCTTATGTATAATGGCTCTTAATAAAATTAAAGTTAATTTTACTAAATTTTTTGGAAGATCATTTCTTACGTTGTAAAGTAGAATTTCTTAGACAGTCACGTAGAGTTATTTGGAAAAAAGTCTACGGTGTAAGAAATTCTACGGTTACTTTACTGCACTCTACGTTATTTAAGGCCTTAGAAATGATCACAAATTGTAGGCATCCTTAGTGAACGTATCTAGTCCTAGGTATATCTTGTGCCCTGCTTAGTCAACCCTTTGATGATAGTCTTTTGTCTAAAAGTACTCCTAAAACAAAAAAAGATTAGGCATGCCATCAAATCACTCAGAGTTATCTATTCGTACCGTAGTAAAAATGAACTAGAACTAGAAGAAGAACTAGGAACATGGAACTTAGGACAAAAGGATCAATTAAAACCGCCCACCAACGGGATTTTAGAGGGAGCGGGAAAGAGAACTAAAAACGACAAACAACATTACAACACTTTTAACACAAATTAACTCCAAATTAAAAAAAAAAACAAAATAATAAAAAATTAGACCAAAAATATACCCCCACAAAATAAATTTACCCTTCGATAAGTATTTATTTTTTTTATTTCATTGAAAGAAGATAAGTATAGAAAAAAAATAATATATTATTTTTATATACAAATACCCTTACACCCCTTCACCCACTTATTTCTTTTGTAATTTAAAGATTAATAAATAAAAAAAAAAAAATAAATAAATTAAATATTTTTTAAAAAATTAAAAAATATATAATATATATAAATTTTTATATATTATAACTTATTTATAAATAAAAATTTATAATTTTCCCCCCTCCTTTACAATTTTTAAAAATAATATTTTTCACAACCATCTAACAAACCCACTTCCAAAAAAAATTAAAAAAAATATAAAAAAAAAAAAATAAATATTAAAAAAAAAAAAAAAAAATCCAAACTATTCTGTTACCCTCGTCCCTGAAACAATAATATCAAAGCAATTTATTAAAATATCAGCTGATATTTTCATAATCAATGATTTTGAGATATTTCGCACAAACATATTGACTGCTTTACATTTACGAAGCGAGACCTCATTTTTGCAAACTCTACCCAGCTGTAAGCTATAGACCAATTATTTTCAAGCAAAGTTACCTAAAAACCACTTTTTAGCTGTAATTTTTAGCTTAAATGGGCATTTTTTTAAAGCAAAAATGATGTTTTTAAGCGTATAACATACTTTTGCTCTATCAGAATACCAAAATTAACATTCGCAAAATTCCACAATTCCACAATCACCTCCAGGCATCAAAAATGGCTTTATTTTCATTGCGGCAATGAAATTTGATTATTTAAAAACTGGCGTCTATCTGCATTTTGCGGAACTGTTCTTACTACTCCGCAAAAAACAGTCGGTTTTTAAACTTCCGGTTTGGAGGCTATACCATTCTAAAAATAAAATCTGCATAAATATGCTTGCAGTTGCATTACTTTTGGGTGTATTTAAGGCTTTCAATTATTTAGGACTTTCAATTCAAAGGTCTATATCAAATATTTTTGACGTTGAGTCACTTTTGGCGCATGACATAGGGTAATTAAATATAACTGATCACGCAGCTTCAGCGCCCCCCATATACGTCTAAAACAGCCGCAACTAAGGTGTTTATAATCCTACGACATAAAGTCCAAACTGTAGGCGTCAAAAGCCCTAAGAAGCTTTAGAAAAAGCCTGTATTAATCTACGGCTTTTCTGCCGTTTTGAGATAAAAGGAGTCGGACTGCTTCACTTCTCACTAGAAAAGCATAAAATCGCTAAACATGCGGGCGATGACGTTTTTGCTCCTGATCTTGCTGGGCGCTGGAGCCCTAGCTTCCACTGGATCCTTCACCTATCGCACCATTCTTAGTGAGGTTATAAACCTAGCCCGTTCTCACTCTTTGATGTATAAAGAGGTGGCGATGATTGAAGGCGGAGAAAGAGGACCCAGAAATGGCCTCGGGACAAAACGACCTCGTCGCCGCCATCACCAGCGATTCACAGCTCGCCCGCCTCTACACACGCATCCTTAAGGAGGTACACCACACCTCCTTCTCCCATTCCTTTCCCTCTTAACCTCCTCCCTCCTTCATGTCCCATTCCAGCTGTTAGAAAAGGTTACTGCCTTTTCACCTTTGGCTTCCGCAAGCTTGGCAGAGCATGGCTTTATGCCTTTTGTGTCTGGGACTGCCTGACTGCCTGGTGGTGGAATGAGAGAAAATGTAAATAGAGAGTGGAGAGTGATAAATTGTAGCGCAGCCGAGGGCCTCGTCCCGGGCGGCACCCGAGCGGGCCGGTGGCGGACCTCATGGCTCGCCTCGCCATCACCCGCACCTTTGACCGACGCTGATTATCCCAATTTACCGCACTGCCCTCACATATCACCCCCCAACCTTACATCGTTACCCTCACATATCCTCACATTCCTAAAATCAATGAACCCTAAGCAGGCTTGGAGACCTACGTCAGCTTTCTTGGAAAGCAAAGATTACGCCCGATTGCTATTGCGCTGAGTGCAGTATTAAGACATTGACGTCGGGATTTCATGGGATTATCCATCAAGCCAGTCGGAAAAAGGAAGACAAAAGCGGCTATTGCTTTCCATGTACAAAGTATCGTGCACCTCCGCCTGCGCAAACTTCGACTCATAAACATTGTTCAAAACAACACAAACTTGGATGAGTTGAGGCAAACAAGAATTGAACCTTAAAACGTTTGAACGCATCAAGTCAACCGAGCATGCGAAAAATAAAATGAGCAGTAGGTGCATGGCGTAGATCGATGAATAAATACAACCAAGTAGTGCCAGTGGAAACAACAGACGACATATTTGGTCCCAAATTTGCGAAAAGGATTGAAGTGTGGCAGTTCACAGACTTCCCGGTGTAAACGCTGGATTTACTCGACTTGGAACGTAAATCCACTGGTCATTGAGGAATTCAGCGAGATCAGAGATGCTAACCTGTGTGGTATTTGCAGAGGCCTTGTGGCAGGGAGCTTAAGCAGGCAGGGAAGAACAGGCGAAGTGTTCACCTCGTAGAACTCCACTAGCTGGAGAAGGTCGCGAAATTTCGTCATTCCTGCGTCTATACTCCACGTCGCTTCCTTTTTCCCTGCTTCTACCTCAAAAAGTAGGCATTTGAAAACGTCTTACAATGGTGACTGCTGCTCCGCGCTGAACCGGGAGGATAGGGAAGTTGTAGACGTTGTTGTGATGGCGCAAGCAGAGGATGAAGCAGCCTTTGAAGCTCTCCGAATCTCTGATCAGATAGGCACCGCTGACAATGTAGCAGTTGACTGAGAGTCATTTGAATTGGGTAGAGAGATGAGAGGAACTCAGTATAGGTTGGGTGGAGGAGACGAGCACTGGCCTCTTCCCTGGTGAGGCGGGGCTGGAACCAGTCGTGACAGGAGTAGACATCACGTGAGCTCAGAGAAAGCTCCCGCATGTTCTCGTGCGACTGACTCGGTCTAGGCCTTGCCTCAAGGCTGGCCGAGTAAGGGGAGCAGGTAAAAGGGGTAAGTAGGGGAGGGGGTACAAGGCTAGAGAGGAGGGAGCGTGAGGTGAGGCGTTGTCGCTGGGCATCGGCGGCGATCTCCTGAGGGGATGCGAGATGAGCGGCGCCGTGCCCAGCGCCGAACTGGAGGAGGACTCTGTCGGAGGAGGTCGGCGACATCCTCGCCGAGCTCCAGCCTCGCCCACTCTGCCAACCACCCAGCAGCCTCTTTTGGAAGAGCAGGAGCAGGATGTGATCATTGAGGGCAGAGTGTAAGGGAGAGAAGAAAAGAAGAGGGAGGGATGTTACACAGGAGCTGGGGATGATGGGGCGGTCTACCTGGGGAGGCGGGCGGCGGAAGGAGCTTAGTCCAAGGTCGGAGAGGGAAGTAGTAGAGGAGTCGTCCTCTTCTGCAGTTCTACCCCATCATTTTTCTCTCTTATTCTCAAGGCTATCAATCAGCTGCGCCGGAACTAGTTTTCCAACATTGGCCGCAATTTGCGCAGAACTTGGCGCAGAGTGCAAAAGTGTAGCAAACTTTTTTCTGAACCTGAATATAATAAATATAGGAACCATTTCTCTTTAGAGTTTATTTGCCCAAAATTTTACTTGTTTTTGCATAAAGAAATAAGATAAGCTGATTGAGAAGGCTGGGCTTTGGCAGTTGGCCAAGAGATGGAGTGTGAGAAGGGAAGGCAGGAGAGGGTAAACCGAAAGTGGTGGGAAGTAGCAAAGGGTCGGAGTCCCCGCTGGACTGGCGCTGTGGAAGGATGTCTGAGCAGGATTTGGGGCGAGAGGCCATGGGAGCGGCAGGGTGGTGGATGGATGGAGACTGCTTTGGGGTTCCTTCCCAGTCGGAGGCAGGGCCTGCACTGCTCGTACGTACCCAGACCCCCTCACGAGGGAGGGATCTCCCTTCCCTATCACATCCTGTCTACTTTTTTCCACCTTCCTCGGCCCTATCCTCTATCCACTCCTAATCCTCTAACATCCCACACCCCACTTCCTAATTCACCATTGCCACCCGCCTCGTTAGCAAACCTCCAACCCCTCTCTCTTTTCCAGTCAGAACAGAGGCAGGGCTAGCAAATGCCGAAAAATGTGCTCTTTCGAATAGGTCAGATTTGGATAGCTCATGCAAGTATCCAGTTATGTTAAAGCTACCACATAGACATACAAAATGCGCCGTTGCAAGCAATCAACAATGAAAGCCAGACGCTAAAAAACGCTCAAAGTCCAGCAGAAATATTCAATTTCATCGCTTCTGGTGTCAGGCTTGATTACTGAGCAGAGCATATAAAAGGTGAATGGATAGAGAAGGGTAGAGGAGGGGGTGGAGAGAAGGGGGGGGGGGAGATGAAGGGAGGAGGAGTAGGCTAGGAGAGGGGTCGTCGGCAGAAGCGTTCAGAGAGGTTGCGGCAGCAGACGGCCTTGATGAGTCCGTTCTGGGTCTCTACGAGGAGACGACAAGCTCGCGGGAACTGACTCCGCGGCTCGAAGGCGTTCTGCTGCGCCCACGTCGTCACATTCTGCCAACCACTCATCTTTCTCCTCTGCCTACCCTAGCAGTAGGCCTCGGAGCTTGCCTGGAAGTATTCCTCAAGATAGCCGAAGCAGCTGGAGTGGTCGTTCTGGCCCGGTGCACAGTTGAGGATGGGCATCTGCAGAGGGCATGGTTGAGAGGAGGATTGAGAAGGAAGAGCATCACTTGGTCCTGGGCGGGTTGATTGGGTGGAGGTGCGTTGCTTTGGGGCCGGGTAGGGGGTCGGGGAGTGCGTCGTGGGGGCGGCGGTGGGGGTCGAGTGGGTGGAGGTCGTGGTGGCTGGGTGAAGGGAGCCCTGAAGAAGTTCCTCCTGCTTTTCATTTCTTCCTCCTCCGAGCAGTGCATACCTGGTGGGAGGAGGAGTGCGGGGAGGCGGGGGAGCTTTTGAGCAGTCGCGAGGGATGCAGACGCCGCGTAGGGGGACGGGTGTGGAGGTGTGTTTGCCGATGAAGAGGCGGTCGCCGTTGCGGAACAGCTGCCCGCCGGTCACGGGGAAGTTGAACTGGAGGCCGCATTTGGACAGGTCCGCGTCTCCCGGATCCGACGTCTGCCAACCACCATGCAACATGGCTTGGCTTTGGCGGGTGGGTGTTACTTGTAGTGGTCGCGAGAAGCGGGCGTAAATGCGGCCGTCCACAACGCGGCCTTCGCCAGAGACGATGTTGTCCTTGCCCTGGTCGTCGGGGATGGGAGAGCTCCGTCCACCACCTAAGGAGGGGAGGGTGAAAGAAGAAGAAGCGAAGGAGTGCTGGGATGAAAGCAACCGGATCTCATGTCGCGAAAGCCGAGCTGCCATCCGTTGCCGCTCTGTAGGACATCGACGATGAGGAAGTCCCCGTTGGCCATGCTGTCCCCGATCATCAGCCCAGTCCAGGTGTCCTTGAGTGGGAAGATGGGGGATGAGAAAGAGAAGGTGTGAGGGAGGAGAGGCAAGGCTTGCCCGTCCGCCAGCAGCGAGGTAGGGATGGCGAGCATCGATGCCAAAGGTGACGAGAAGAGTGGCCGGGTCGAACTCCCACTCCACTTGGTAGGAGCCATCTGGAGAGGACCAACTGCACAGCTGACCCTCCACACCACCACCCATACTCACCAGCCCCATCGCCACACCCAATATCACTAGGCCAGCTTCCATCTTGCTTCTATGATCACACGATGAATAAAACAATTTTTCTCTTGCGTTTGCCGGTAAGGAGAGGGGAGGAAGCGCGGGGCAATTAGTAAGGGAGAGGTAAATTGAGAGGCAAAGAGGATAGGGGAGGTTGATGTTTTAGATCCGTCGGAGAACTGGGCGGGGTGATTTAGGAGGGAGTAAAAAGATGGGGAAAGTGGGATTCCGGACAGACAGGGTGGCCGATGCTCCCTCCGTCCAAAAGAAAACGTCGCTAATCGTCTCTGCGCCAGTTCAAGTAAAGAGGCTCAAAAAACCAACTCTCAGTCCCTGCAAAGGCCAGCTGGGCGTCCATGAGAATAAAAGGTGTGAAGTGGGGTTTCCGGGGCTCCGCGGCGGTGGAGTGGAAGAGGCAAGGTGACCAGGCATTTGCAGAAATCACAGAGGGCTTTGGAGCATGAAATGGGAAGGCGTGAGGGGTGTGGGTGGTAGGATGGGGGGTGTGGGAGGTAGAAGGAAGGGGTGTGGGTGGTTGAAGGGCGGACGTCTGCGGTGCCTTGGAGTGGAGGGCGGGGCGCGGTGCCTCTTTTGGGGCAGGGCAGGGTAGAATGGTGGAACCAGAATCTCTGGAGGCAAATGGCCAGTGCTGGGCTGGACAGAGGGTGACAGGGGATGGCCAGAGGATGGATAGGTGGAGGAGGAGGAGGAGGAGGGAAGAGGGAGGAGGATGGAAGAGGGGCGGTGTGGGGGGACGGATGGATGGATGGTGGGTGGTGGAATGGGCCTGGGTGTAAAGGCCGACCGAAGGTCCCAGTGAGAATCGGACAAGTGGGGAAAGGCGAGCAAAGTGGTCATCTGGCGCCGATTTACAGCCAAAGGAGACATGGAGAGAGAGAGATGAGTTGAAAAGGGGCGGCTTTTTGAGGGCTCAAAAACAGGGTCAACTACTCGGAAGCGGAGGAAAGCGGGGGTCTCGTCTTTCCGGAGCAAATCCGCCCACCTTCGTGAGCACTGTCGTAGGCTGGCTGCTGGGCTTTGGCTGTGTGGTGAGAAGCAGAATAGGTGAGAAGGCTGTGGAAGCAGCCAAGTGGCTGGCGGGGTTGGCTAGGGAGGGAGGCAAGGAGGGAGGACGAAGAGAGCAGCACTCCCCTTGTCTAAATCCTCCTTCCAAGTTCACATACAAGAGACAGACGCCTTGGGAACATGAAGCACTGGCCAACTCCCACCCACCATCGCTGCTATTCACACCCTTTTTCTCGTCATCATCTTGCTGATTCGATTTCAACATTTCTATGCCTCGAACAGCATTTTCGCTTAGACCACGAAAATCATCTCCAATATGGAATCAGAATAATTGGGGAGGCGGAAATGAGGGGTGAATGAGAAATGAGGGGTCGAGATTGCTGGCGAGCAGTGATCCAATGCAGGAAGAGACGAGGAGGGAGCTGCATATAGAGAAGGGCGTAAGAAGGTAGGAGGATGGGGGAGTGTTGGTGGGCGGGGAGAGGGGGGAGAAGAGTGAGAATAAAAAGGGGGTCCTGTACTTCTGTCCCAGTCCCCTTCTCGTCCGGCGCGGCGGTCGGGGAACTGGCCAGAGGCTGAATGCCGGTGCTACAAAAGGCACGCGCACGCCAACAACCCACCCAACAACAACTATTATTATTCCTCCTCCTCCCCTACATCCTCCATCATATTGCTTCCATTTTCCGCCCCCTTGGCTAAACTATAAACCAAGACATATATTTATAACTGGTTCTAAACAAAATGGAACTGCAGTAACAATTGTATACAACTGCAGTAATAAAAACACTACCATTAAAACACTCAAAGCAAGGAAGTGACTCGCAAGGTGCGTTCGGTCAAAGTATCTATTTCAAAACAGATGTTCAACTGTTACAGGCACATGGGCAACCTCTGAAGAGACCTCGACGGTTACAGGGCAAATCAATGGCGATGAGTGTCATTCACTTTCGACGTTTAATGGCCCGAACTCCGAAATATCAATGTTTTGAAAAATATTGTTTTTTTGACCATTTTCAAAATCTGTTTTTTCAATTCATTGTTTTGTATAATTTAGCTTCAAAATCCATCAGCTGCAGCATTTGCAGTAGTCAGCAGCGTTTTTGGACCCAGGTTACAGTACCGAATCATTGAAAATTGTTTAAACAAACTGGGAAGCAAGAAGATTAGAAGAATGCGAATAATCAGGAGTTCTTTTCCGAAGTCGTTCTTCTTCGAGCTCATCGATGAGTTGACGAAGGCCGACTTTTAGCTCCCTTATGCCATCTCCACGCTTCGCCGAAATACGCCACACGCGACGGAAAGGAATTGGGAGCTTTTCCGCCTCTTCTTTCTCTTAATATGATTTCGTTCCCAGACAACCATAGACGCCGACCTCAATCAATTGTGGCATACCCATAAGAAGTTGTTCGATACGCTCGGCTTCCTCATCCCCCTGTGGCAGATCCAGTTTGTTGAGAACCAACACCGCAGGCTTGTCCAGCAGCGATTCGTCGTACAGCTCTAGCTCCTCAATTTTTGTGACACGGTTGGTTGAAGATGGTTGAAGATCGGTTGAAGATTCGCGGTGTTTCACAATATTTCTCAAAAATTGCACACTCTATACTTTGGCACACTGTAGACAAGCCTGGATGAGAGCTGGAAAGAGAGTAAAGGCGTACGCGACATAGTAGTTGGATGGTTTGGAGTGGGGTTCTATAAGGGCTCTCCTGGTTGAGCTGGAATCCAGCGACGTCGATGAGAAGGAGGAGGAGTCGAGTCCTCTCCACATGCTTCAGGAATCGGTGACCCATGCCCACGTTGCGATTGGCGCCTTCGATTAGCCCTGGTAGATCTGCCACTGTGATCTCAACCCCCCCCCCCCCGGATTATGTCTAATGGGATTCTGCATAGTTTCAAGCGCAAACCCTTCTATGATCAGGGTAGACCAGTGTCCCGATCTGCGGCTTGATGGTTGTGACTAAAATGTGCAACATATATACCATGCAACGATTGCACTGAGCCAACATGGAAAGGCGGATATGGTGGGCCTCGTTCTTGACAATCCCTTGAGAAGCGTAGACTTGCCAGCATTTGGATACCTGCATTCGAAGCGGCAAAAATGGGAGGAGCCTTCAGCGAATGGCGGGGATACCCGACAAAGCCGATGTCGGCAAGAAGTTTGAGGTCCAAATGCAGGCGAAGGGTGGGCGGGCGAATGGGCTTGAAGTCGTTGGCTGGGCCGCCGCCCTTTCCCCCCTCCGCCACCAACAACTCCTCTCCTTCATCATTCACTCATCTCCTCCTTCATTCATCCTCCTGCGCCGCAGCAACCGTCAGCGTTGAGCTCGCTCAGCGTCTTTCGCCCATCCAAGCTGATGGTGATACCGCGGGGGACGGGCACCAGTCGATCTTTCCCCTTCGCCCCGTAGATCACCAGCTTTCTAAAGGCCACGTATGATGAAAAGAGAAAAGGAGGGGGCCTGTTAGTATGACCGACTGTCAACGCCGCGGTTGGCGATGATGCGACGGTCTGGATGAGCGCGAGCGAAGCGAGCAAGGCTCATCCCCTCTTTGGCCACAAAGATCTGTGCAAGCAGTGGTGTAAGGGGCGGAGTGTAAGTGGAAAGAGGGATGGAACCACATCACCGCCGCGACCACCGATGCCGCCGGCTGCTGCGAAGCCTGCTCCACCGGTTCCGCCACGAACTTGCACTTCCACGTGGTCCACGTGCACTATGCCCGTCTGACTCTCAATGTTATCCCACAATCAAACTATCTACTCTAATCCTCAAACCGGTCAGTGCTAACCGGAGCCCGCGGCTTTTTGCGGAAGGAGAAACGAACTAGGCTTAGACGCATCCGGAGAAGCTCTGCTTTATCCTTATTTATCATTCTTTTTCAAATCTTCTGCTCGACATAGTTTGAAACTAGAGCTAGTATCGCTGTGTTATGTGGGAGTAGGCTTTATTTGGCAGAGGTTGGCAAAATGCTTTGGGACTAGTGAAGATCGAAAAAGCAAAAGCGAATGAGTATGCTAAGCAATAAGGGTAGAATCCTGAGGCTTAAAGTTGGCTTCAGTAAGGGCCTCAGTGGATGGGCCTAGCTTCTGTCCGTCCACCACCAACAGCTGAGGACTCGGGACTCGGATGCACTCCAGCTGCTCATCCTGCAGCTTCTCCTTCATTCTTTCATCTCTCAAACTTCATCCTCCCCCCACCTTGCCCTGGAGCTTGAATTTGGCTCTGAGGAGGAAAGGCTGGGGAATGGACACGCTGGCGCCCACGCTGAGACTGAAGCGGGGGTGGAAGTTGTAGACCCCCACTCCGAAACAACCACCCTCAGCGTCCACCATCACGAAAGAGCTAAAAATAGCCGGAGGGAGCTGAAGGAGCCTGGCTGGCTGGACAGAGAGCTACTAAGGGATGCCAAGGGGATTGAAGACTAGAGAGATGACTCTCCCGGCTAGGACTGACCCTGCGTTCGCTCCCTCCGCCAGCTCCTTCATCGTCCGCTGCTCCAGCTTTTCCTACAAGAGAAAGATGAGCAGGCAGAAATGGGCGACGCAGAGAGAACTTGGCCATGAGAGGGTGGGAGTGGTTTGGCGGTGAGTTTGGGGCGGGCGCGGATGGCGGTGGTGAAGGTGCGGAGGAATGTTTGGAGGCTGTGGAGGACCTGGGCGCACTGGCGAAACTCGGGGTCCAGAGCCAGCGAGCTTTGCAGGGCCTCCAGTGCTTCGCCGTACTTCTGCTCGTAGATCAGAGCCTTTCAACGCACTCCTCATCACACTCACCCTTTCACCATCACAATGCATACCTGGCCTAAATTGTGATGAAGATCGGTGTTGAATCGCTGCCGTCCTAATTTGATCTGGAACAATGTTGGTGAAAATGGTAAATATGAAGGGGTGAATGGAGCGCACAGCTTTCCGGTAGGCTTGGATACAAAGTCCCATGACCTCCGGCTTCTGCTGCGCACAGGCGAAAAAGTAGGCCAGATATGCATTGCCCAGGGAATCTGCAATAGTTTCAGGACACTGGATGAGAGAAGGGGGAGGGAGGCTAATGAAAGCGGACATTGAACGTTGGTATCGTCTGGAGCCAGTTGAGCAGCCTCTTTTGCCAGGTTCAGGCTTTCACTGATGCACTTTCGCGACTCAAAAGCATCCTTTTCCGCCAGCTGGAATGGAGACTTGAAGAAATTTTGTGACTGCTCTCATAGAATTGCTCACCTGGCCACCTTTCTGTCGGAAGGACATGGCCATTTGGTGCAGTGTCCTCTTGTTTCGCTCCTGAGCAAGAAGAGGGCTGTCATAGAAGGGAGGAAGAGTTGAGGAGAGATGGGACCTTGGCGAGGGCAGTGCGAAAGCATTCAGCCGCGTCCTCGTTGCTAGAAGGCTCGCCCTCTGCTTTCTCCATCGCCAGGCCTAGCTCCAAGTATGCTTCCCAGCTTCCTTCAATTTCAGCTGCTGTGGATGGAAAAAGAAGAGAAGTGAAAAGGACGGGGATTCAGCTTAACAGCCCTTTCCAAATGCTCTAGGGCTATAGGGGTGAAGTCCTGTCCTGCATTCAGCACCTTCCCCAGAGCCAGGTTTCGATAGCCTCGTGCCGCAAAATCTAAACAAGGTTTCACACTGCATGAATAAAATTCTCTATGGATAAGAATGTACTCTTACTCGTTCTTTCTGGGGCTTTGATTTGTGCAAGTTGTTGATAGAGGCTGTGAAGTTTGGCAGCGATCTGTTGGTCCCGCTCTTTGGAGCAACCGCGTGGCTGGCGCTGGAAGTAGCGATCTCGCTCCTCCCGCAATGCCTCCAACCTTTCTTCCAGCTCCTCTCCATTCGGAAACGCTTCCATTGCCTCTGACTCAAGAAACCTTTGCATTAGGATATGCGCCTGAGTTTTTCTCTTGATGCGCATGTTCAGTTGACGGCATCAAGCAAGCAGGTTTGATGCAAGCATCGCTCTCTGCTTTTACGCTAAATCTGATCCCAGGTTCTTTTACAGTGTCTAATGGACAACTACGTTCTAGGCGAAAAGAAATCTGTTGCCTCTGATCCGAGTTAGATACATTGCTAGTATTAGGATAAGTTGCTGGTTTAGCTGGATTGGACTGCAGGATCTTTGTTTTCTGAGGATCGCAAGGGCGACACTTATCTCAAAGCTCCAGTGATGAAAGTGAAAGAAGGCAGCAAAGTCCGCAACTTCGTGAATTTTGCGAAGAAACATTTTGAGGTTCCTTCTAATACTTGAAATCGAAAATGGTTTAGGTAGTGCATGAGTTCTTAAATTACATACGCTGATTATCCAAACACTTTATCCAATTGTGAAATAATATTAAATTTTATGGTTTGTGCAATGCAAATTGCAAATTAAATGCAATTTTTTTTCAGTAAAATAATGTAATTATAGCTGGATGAAAGTGAATGAATGCTGATCCAAGGTGGAGGAGCAGCGAGATATCATTTTCGACTCTGAGGGCCCAGCTTGCTCCAAACTGATTGCTACCGTTGAAGTGTTCAAGCGAGAATACAAGGCATGTCTTCCTCATTCTCTGCCCTTCCTTCACCCTGCATGAAGCAAGCGGCGAATTGTGAGGACGAGCTTCATCAGCGAAGTGAGGCTGGCTTCCGACGCCTAGAGGAGATGTGGGAACCGCAGCTGGAGGGTCTGGAACGCCTTCAGGTCAACCGCGATATTCCCGCCCTCACCGTCCTCATCTCCAAAGACCCTATCGCTTCACTTACAAGGTGCCTATAGCCTGTTCTAGCCTAGCCTGTCTCTCACAGGCAGGTGGTTTTCAGCTATCAGAGTTCCAAAGACAAACGACTGCCTCGCTGGCTGGCGCACGAGAAGGCGGGCGGGATCAGAAAAGCCCCAGCCACTTCAGCCAACAATCGCTGGAAGCGCTCCAAAAAAGTTATTCTCACTCCTTGCCCTCTAGACTTAACCACCCCTTAGCTCATCCAGGACAAAAAGAGCGACTCGTCGAAGACTGCTGAAGGCTCGTCCAGGCCGAAACAAAATACCAGTGCCTCATAATTTCTGCCTTTGTTCTTCATTTGAAAAGTTGCAACCAAACTGCAAATACAAACAAGAGTGATGCAGCTAGCTATCAGCAAGAAAGGCATGGCAAAGGCCGAGAAAATGTACAGCCCCAATCCAGTCCAGTTTCTGGGGTGGGTCTTGGGATAGCTGCAACAAATGTGGAACGGAGCTGAGGGAGCCTTCCTTCCGCCTCATTCTCCTCCGCGCTCTCCCTCCTTCACGCAACTAGTCAGGGCAGGGCGGGGCAGGGCAGGGGTCGCTGCGGCCTGAGCAATTGCGCCTTTTTGCTACCCCGATTGCGGGCGATTCCGGACCGCCAGACCTCCTCGGGGCTGTTGGGAGAGAAGGAGGGAGAGAGAGGGAAAACGGCGCCTCCCTTCCTCCTTCCCAGCTGACACCCAAACTCTCCCTCTCTTTTCCTGCCCCGCCGCCCCACCTTTCTGGAACGCCCCTTTACTACGACCCTCTTGCATTGCCTCCCAGTTCCTCCTCCGATACCCATCTTCCCTCCCCTTCCCCGAATCCTCGCTGACCTTTCAACCCGCGGAACAGCCAAGGGCGCCTTCTCTTCGCCCATCTCTTCCCTCCGCCCTTATCGCCTCCTCACTTTCTCTCCTCTCACTTCATCCGATTAGTAACAGTTGAGTGGGTAAAAAAAAAGGAGGGAGGCAGGAAGTGCTGCTCTCATGCTTTCCTTTATCCTACTCCTGCCCATGGCGGCGGCCGTCATACAGTCCCAGCAGCTGGACTATTTCGACAACTCTTTAGCTAAAGGTGAGAGCGATTGGAAATGGGTTAGTGGATAAAGGCAATGAAAGAAGGACTTGCCAGTATGCCGTCCATTGGACAAGAACCTGGACCTGATGTTCTTGCTGGACGGGAGCGGGAGCGTGAGCGGCAACACCTTCGAAACCCAGCTGAACATGGTCCGCCGCGTTCTCAGCCAGGTCTCACCCCCACTCCCTCCCTTTCCACCGTCTGGCTGAAGCCTAGCGTTAGATGCAGATCGACGTGGCCATGAACAAGACACGCGTGGCCATCCTCCAGTATTCCGGCTACACCAAGGTGGAGATGAAGTTCGGCGAAGCCACCGTTTAGCATCTCCCATTTCCACCTTCTGGCACCTCCTGGAAAAGTGAGTTTGAAGACGAAGGAGGAGCTGCTGGCCAAGCTGAAGGGCATTCGTCACATCTCCGGCACCACGCGGACCGGGAAAGCCCTGAGACGTGCGCGCAACCTATTCTCTCATTCCCAGGGCGCTCGCGTGGACGACCCTTCTGTGGCTCAGGCAACTACTCACTCCCTCCTCAATCGAAGAGAGTGTAGGAGTTAGTGTTGATGATGTAGGTGATCGTGGTGGTGGGCGATGGGCACAGTCTGGACAACCCGATCGGGCCGTCCAAGGAGATCCGGGAGCGGGGGATCGTGCTGCTGACGATGGGGATCGGGAACTACGTCAACATGAACGAGCTCATCCAGATGACCGACGATGCAAGTATGGCCTTCAACAACGAGACCATGGACCAGTTCATCAACACCTTCCGCCGCATTGCCATTGGCGAGGTCTGCGACTACGCTAAGGG
>JASANA010011417.1:0-52639 GCA_030248095.1 Ptycholaimellus sp. GST1_10
CATACCTACGCGCACCTTCACGTCAACGATTATATTTAACTGGCTCAATAGGTTTAGAATAATATGGAAAACTGCTTAAAACACCTCCTTGTACTAAACTCGCGTGAATAGAAAATTGAAAAGTAGCAACAGATTTTGTTGTAATTTCTCAAAACTTTATCATGCAATTTTTATGGGTTTTTGCTGATAGTGAAGAATTTAGAGGCGCTGGGAAAAAGGGCGGGTTAGTTTGGGTAGAAGCAGTTTGGTCAGTAACAAAATCGGCAATTGCAGTCAGCAAATCGACCTGACAATTAATCTAGTTTTAGTCTGTTAACCCCACAAACCTGGTCTATGCTCACGCCCGTTAGCTCCAAGATTGCTGGTCTTTGATGATTGGCAATCAGCTGTTTAGCCAGCTCTTTTTCCCATTGCTTTTTCACCCAACAATCTAATCCATAGCTGGTTTCATACTAAAATCGTTTTGCAGTCACAGGAAAAATGAACATTTTAGTCAAAGCCACTCACTTGATCAGCCCGAGCAACGTACCTAAGCGTACAGAGTTCTCCTTTTAAGCAGTTGATCAGTTGATCAGCGACCATTGGTGCTGTCAATCCAGCCTCCAGAAGATTTGTACCTCTTAACAAAGACAAATTTGGCCTGCCCTATACTGTATCAGAAATACTTACTCAATTTCCAACTCTTGCAAGTACGGCTCCAATGGCGCCAAGAGTGCAAAGAATTCAAATGCAGGAACATGGCAATAGCTAAATATGACTCTAGCAGGAAAAATGCCTTGAGACATAATAGTTGCAATTATGTATTGCAAATCTGAAAATTGTTTACTTTTAAAGTAGACTTGCTAAAAAATTAAAAAACTAAACAAACCGTGCCACTTGTTTGAGTCCAAAAACCTAACTGTCCTTGAAGTGACAAACGAAAGGTTTCTAAACAAAATCATTCTTAGGAAAATATCGAATTGCATTTTGTAATTCAAAAAACCCCCATTCAAATTCACCACTTAGAGCAGATATGAGCATCATAGGTAGATGGTGCACCTTCCGAGAAGTATATTGAACGCATCTTTGATCCCCATGAATATTGGCTGGAAACAAGAAAGCCACTTTCACACATACTAGTTTCAATTCCAAGTTTATCTAACTGAATGTTCGCCAGCTTTCTACTGGCTGATAGGTTTCACAGTTAACCGCAAGTCGAACTTTGCATAGGCCAAAGTGGAGTTCCGATAAAGATTCCTAGTCTTTGCATCAATCACACAACATGTTGCCTCCAATTTGAGCGGCAAACCTTGTGAAGCTCTTCCGGACGCATGGAGTCGATGCAGCTCCAGAAAAGTCCGCAGACTTGGCGTGAAGCTTGAAGTAATGGTCGGTCAAGATGTCCAAAGATTTTGCAGAGCATTTCGTTTGGTAAATCCAACAGCTGGAGCTCCTCATTGTCCTTGCTTTCCATTCCTGCCCTAATACCCTAGCCTTCGTTTTAAGCGGTGATATGGAAAAAAGAAGCTAATGAAAAAAGTACAAGGCTTTTCGCGGAAGTAGAGATCTTTGGGAGCGTCTGAAGCACGAATGACTGCCCTCGGGGTGACCCTCACACCCCACCCCCACCCCCCGGCACTTACCCCTCCCCCAACCCCCCTGCGCCCTTACCCCTCCCCAGCCCCCTGGGAATGGCGCCCTCTGATTTGTCCATTAGGCCTCCCAAGGTGTTAAGCCCCTCCCACACCCAGATCAACACTCACCCCGCTGAGATATCCCCCCAAGTTTATTAGAACGGTATTTTGCTTTATCGCACAACCAACAAAGCCCAAGCCTTTTGTTTTACCTTTTGAGCTTAAAAAAGTAATGGTTAGTTTTGAAACGCAAGTGATCTTTACAATGAAAGCTAAATAGTCGGAACTGAATGCAATGTTTCACTATTCAGTTACTCTGGCAGGTCAAGTTTCACACTTGTTTCAAAGCCATTCCTCCCCGCGCTTTCCTTGATAGTTTAGGCGGAGGAATTTGTCATTTTAGTACATATATTTTTCAGCCTCTCTTCCCAATGCCCCCTTCTAAGCACCAAAGCTTTTCTTCGCGAGAGCCAGTCTTGAGCATCAGCGCTTTACCAGCCATTGCCGCGCTTTGTACTTGGCTCCTTCCTTCAACGCTTTAGCTAAGAATCTCAGTTTGAAGTAAAAATGCTAAAGAAAATTGCATTTGCCCAGTCCCATCCGCTCAGTGCTTACAATCGGTCATCTTTTAATGCACTTGACTTGTTTACTGCTTTTTAAGCCCAGTGGCTTGTAGGCAGTCGCTATCGGTGCTCATGATTAGCGATTCTCAGTTGTACAATCTTGCGTGCAGCAGCAAACTCTCGCAGCAACCCTGCCCCTGGGCCCTCGTGAGCATGAAAGGCGCCGGCATTAAGAACACCAAAGCCCTGATTACCTTTGCTGCCCAAGTATCTCATTTCTTCCAGGGGCAATTAGGAAAAGAAAGGCATTTGAAGAAGATTCCTCTGAAGCAGTTTTTGCACAATGTGATCCAGCTAGGCTGCAACAGCGTCTGCCCCCAAGCCAACATGGTCTACAAAGGCTACTTCTCCGGGTACAAGTGGGCCAACATGCTGGTGTGTGCTTTGCGCTAATCTGCACATCCTATCCTCTTGAAGAGATTGCAGGTAAACGTGTGCCAGAACCTGGCCAAGCAATACGGGCTCCGCTTCTGCGTTCTCGCCCCCACTCCGCGGATCTGCATCAGCGACGACACCCTCGCCTACCTCTTAGAGGTCACTCTTTCTCTCTCTTTACTTGCCTTTCCAATTTATTGACGGCTCAGGTTTGACTCAGTTTGAGGTTCTCTGGGAGCGTCTGCGAAAGGAGTACGAAGAGATGCTCGTCCTATGCAGCAAGGATCAGAGCTGCAGCATCACGTTTGTGCGCTCCTCACTCACCGCCAAGGACCTCAAGAGCAACGGCACTCATATCACCGACAAGGCCGCCGCAGAGCACGCACAGGAAACCCTCGCCCTTGCTCTGTGCTCTTGATTCTTACTACACCTTTTGCTCAAGTTTCAGCCTGCATTTATACCAAAAGTTACCAATTTTTAGAAACAATCCGCCAGTCCTAATTTCTTGTCATTGTCATTTCATCTTTCAGTCATCATTTTCCGAATAAATTGAGTATGTAAACTTGAAACGTTTTTAGAAATGCTAAAGCTATGACATTTTTATGAGCTTTGCAAATAAACCAAACCTAAAACTTGATTGCGTTTTTGCAACAGTTTCTTAAACTGTGTTTTTAAATATATATTGCATAGCATTTTATCTCATTGAAACCAAATACAAAAATGGGAACAGTCAAAGCAGGGACACATTTTAAAAAACAAACAAAATAAAGAGGTTAGCTAAATATTTGTAAATGTTTGGGAAAATAAAAAACAAGCTGGTTGAAGGGAGGGTTCAGCCGGAGATCTTGTAGACGGAGTTGAACTCCTCCATGGCCTTGGAGAGGCGGTCCTGCTGGCCGCGGATCATCTCCACGTTGTAGCCCATCTGGCCCCACAGATTCTGCAATTTTCGGCAACCTACAGGCCTGCTGCTCAAATGACCCAAGGAAGCTGCAAAGAATAAGGGTAGGGAGAGGGATAAAGATAGAATACCAATCCTTCATAGATGCCAATCACTCGGCCTGCAGGCCCCTTGACGGTGTCGGGGGCCGAGAGGGTGAAGGAGTGGGGGTTGTAGTCGCCGGTGAGGCGGGCCTTGCCCATCCCGTCCACCCAGGCAATGATCTCCTCGTAGGCAGCCATGTTGGCCAGGAACGCGTTCACTGCAGAGGATCCATGAGACTGAGCTTTTCCGAATAATTGTGAGAGGAGCAGCTACCTTGGCCCTTGAAACGGGCAATGTCCCAGTCGGTGCAGAGGTGCTGGTAGCCGTCCTTGTAGGCGTTGACCTCGCGGGTCACCTCGACGATCTTGCTGTCGTACTCGCCGTTCACCCGAATCAGCAGCGTCTTCAGCTTTTCCAGCTCTGGCTTCAAAAAGCCTCCTTCTGTTTTCTAGTCTCCAAAAAAGAGGAAAGCGGAATAGGACCTTGAGTTCATTGTAGGTCTGGTAGACGAGCACAGTTCCAGCGGGAGCCTTGGCGAAATCGCTCATCTTCACTGGCAACGGCTAAAGAGCTTGGAATTGGCGTCAAACCTTTGTCAGCCCTACGAATGTGCTGGAGCAGTGTTGAAAGGGGGTGTGGCTAGCGCTTATAGGCAGAAAATGCGAGCGTGCTCTGAGACGCTAAATTCCGCCAATTTAAATTTTGCCTTTTCCTCGATACTATTAATGACTGGCCGATTTTCAATAATGTGTTGAATCATGGTTGCATTATTAAAGCGTGTTTGATTTGGCCATAATTTTTGGCTATTTTGTTTTTCTGCTTTGCACTACCATGAGGCGAAAAAACTGCTTCATCTGAGCGTCTATCAACTTTGAAGCTCAAAACAATCTGGCATTAGAACAATGAAAATTGCCTCACCATTCAAGAGGGGTCGTTCTCTCTCAAATTCATCACCGTATGTGGTCCCAAGCTAAACTGTTGAGCACACAGACACACGGTAAGGTAAAGAAAGAGGGTGAGAGCAGGCCCTTGAGATTTGAGAGGGGATTTGGGGCTCAGGGCGCAGGAGGACATCATGGGAAAGGGGGGAGGGAGGTGTTGGTTTGCACTTGCGAGCCCTGCCCCGACGCAATCAATCATCTGCTGCCGCTAATTTACGGCATTGCCTCGCTCGTCTGGCTGGCGCCCTCTTCCAAATCCAGACCTGCAACAGGTGCCCAAATAGCTAGCCAAAGAAGGCGGTTTTGCACCTAGCACCGCCTGTTATGCAGACCAAAGTAATTTACAAGCCTCATAATTTACCGGCGCTAATTTAGGGGGCCATTAACCGGTGCCGCCCTGTGCTTCCGTCTGCTGCAGACTGCCCAGGCTGCTTCTGGTTGCTACTGTAGGTGGTTGCCAGACACACTCTCTGGCGGAAGCAGCAGACGCTCCCCCCCCAGTGCCGCCTGTTTGCACCTCCTAATTTACAACCCCCATACCCCAGAGGCCACCCGTGACCCCCTCGAAATATCTGCAAACAAACTATATTTCAAAAAAAGGCCACCGGCGGCGGCCAATTGAGTTTGTTTGTTCTTTGGATTCCTAGGCTCGGCTCCTGTTAAGACCAAAGCCCTTGGGTGCACAGCCGCCTTTGCCGCGGCATGCAGCAAGAAATGCTACACCCGCCTTTTCCAAAAGGGGCCCCCTCTCCAAAAAGCTTTGTCAAATCCCGCCCTCCCTTTGGCCAAAGCCAGAGGGGGTAAGTGTGCGAGTGAATGTCTCCGTGGATGTGTTTAGTGTGCACGGCATATTCAAGTGGAAAGCAAGATTCTGCCAAGCCACTTGGTTTAGCAAATCCCATTAAAAAGACCGCTCATTGTTTATGCCTTTTTTCAATGCTTTGAGGCCCAATTTTTTGACGGCCAGTATGCTCCTTTGAAGTGGGCTGTAACCAAGATTTTGAGTGTGCATGTGTGAGCGTGCCTGTGTGAGAAAAAGGGGAGGGAATAGGGGGCGCATCTGCGCGCTTCCAGCCTGCACAACCAGCACTGCAATGCTAAGCCAGTAGCCTAAAGCCATCTTTTGCTGCTGCACCCTAATCCAGATCTGGTTTTTGAAGCCTAATATTTTGCCTTCTCTGCTGCAGTTTTTGCAGCATGGTGCGTGCTTTACTTATTCACTCCATCTAAGGGTAAGGTGAGGGCAGAATGGGTAGGCGGGGCGATGAGAGAGGGGGGAGGAAAAGAGGGCGAGGGGGCGATGAAAGAGGGAGGAGCCAAAAAGAGGGGGGAGGGAAAGAAAGCGAGGGGGGAGGGAGCATACCTACTGGGCGCTCACAAACAGAAATCCTGCTCTGCAATGCTTCACCCCTTGCCCATAAAGGCAGCTTTGCTGCTATCCCCAATCGTAACCAGATGTCCAAGTCTTGTTTTATTTGTCGCGTCGGAAAATGTTACGGCACTTTTTGATCCTTTTCATTTTCCCTCTCTGCCGCATTATCCAGCATATGCAGCTTTTTGAGCCCCGTCTCTCCCAAAAACCCCCCTTCCCTCAAAAGGCTCCCCGCCTTTTTCCCTCTGAGCACCCGCACATCTGTGCGAGCCCCAAACAAATTACCAACCTCTGCAATGTTTCAGCCCTTGCCCATAAAGCTAGCTTTGCCGCTATTCCCCAATCTAGATGCAGTTTTTGAAGACCCGATATTTTAAGGCACTTTTTGACGCAAACTTTGCGACACTTTGATGGGCAGCTGTAAGGACGGGGCCCAGCGGCCCAGTGGGTCTGCCGACGAATGCATCACCTACTATATGGACCAGTTCTTCAAGGAAGCAGCTCTTGAGGTTTCACTGCTCTTTTAGTCATTTTTACGCTCAAGTTCATCTTAGGGCACAGAAGATGAGCTCAAGTGGTTAACGCCAGAGGCCATCAAAAAGGCCAGGGCAGTCTCTGATGACGGAGAAGGGGAATCCTGCATCGCAAAGATGTTCCGCCTCCAGACGGCAAAACTGTTCAACGCCATTCGGCCGGTTGCCTATGCGGTTACCTAGTAGCATTGGTGGATTATGGATGATGACTGTAGATGCTGTCGGATAAACCTACAGAGGAGGAAGTGGAGGATAAGCTAGAGCTAGTACGCGGTGTTTGTGAGAGACTTCAGGAACAAGCTAAAGTTGGTAAAGAGCCTCAGGCTAGCAGATCCCAAGACTTTTTGCTAAGCTGGGTGGGAAGGGTGCTGAGGATTGCAGGAAGGAACGGAGTCGTCTGATTTGGACGGGTCCGAGCTGAGGCTAGACCAACTGATCATTACGGATGCGGAGGTGGAGAAAATCGGAGCTGGGGAAACACTCTCCATCATCCAAGACTTTGACGCCGTCGTCCAAGGCCTCCTAAAATAGACTCTGCCTAAAGAGCATTGACTCTTCTATTCCCCTCCTTATCTCCTCCTCCTATGCTTTACTTTCACCACCATCCACCTCTCCTCCTTCTCCCTCCCCTCCTTTCTGCCATCCCTCCTCCCTCTTTCCCATCGTCAATCACTTTTCTGCCATTGCTCCCGAAAAATGCGCAAAGCACCACAAACCAACACTTTAATGATACTTTGGCTCCTTAAGACAGATGCTGCCCATTTTAGCCGCAATCCTTGCTCTTGAGCTCAATTGAATTGTTTTGCCCCAGCTTTCTGGCTTGAGGCAAGGCAGAGGTTCCTTCCCCTTGCCACGCTTTCTGCCCAAGATGTTCCCTTCATGGGGCTTGAAAGAGAGAGACTTCTTAGTGTGAACCTTTGCGCACATTTCATGCACACTTGGTTAAGGCGCAGAAGAAATAATTCACTGCTCCTTTCCAAAAAGCTAGCACTCACAAAAGAACAAGTGGCCTTGAAAACGAAATGCCTCGAGTCCAGTGTAGTCAGTGCCAAAAGACCTACAGCCAACGTTTCGTTCTCCCTTTTTACTCTCTCCCTTGAGCCTAAGCCTGGCCCCCTCAGGCTGTGACATGCTCAAACACCATCGAGAGGTGCACCAGAAGCTCCGTCCCTAGAAGTGCCCCACCTGCCCCAAGCGTTTCGGTTGCTCCGATCACCTCAAGATGCATCGTCCCCACTGCAAGGACATCCAACGCTACCGCTGCGACATCGACACCTGCGGCTACGTCTCTCACAGTGTACATTCCCTACTCTTCTTCTCTACCTATTTCATAGGTCTAGGTTGTAGAAGGGGAATCTTGCTCCTCATAAGAAGCATCATAAGATGAAAGCTCAGTGGCCCCACAAGTGCCCCACCTGCCCTTTCTGGATGGCTTCCAAGAAGACTCTCACCGACCACCGTGTCCAGATTCACAATCTCAAACTGAAGCAGGCCTAACGTTTATATGCTCCGTTCCTACATTGCCTGCAAGCTTTTGACATAAAGCTGAAACTACTGAAATGTTGATGCTGAAATATTCACTTACTAAAACAAATTTCACAAAAATTAGTCAAACCCTGTTTAGTTTCCGGCAAATTTGGAGTTTCCTAATCTAAACGAAGAAAAGACAATTCTACGATTCTATAATTCAATGATTTGACGCCTTTTTAAGCAGAAGAAAAAATAATTACAAAAAAGAGCAATAGGTATCCGCCAAGCCTGGTTAGGTCTTGTATTGATCAATCCTGAGGAGGCTTGACCACCTGAGCAGGCGGGTTTGGCGCTAGGTGGGCACCTTAGACCAGTAGGCTAGGCGGGATCCGGACCACTAGGCCTTTTTGGCCCTACTTTATCCTCCCCTCCCTCTCCTCCCCTCCCTCTCCTGCCCCCTCGCGCCCTGCCCTGCCCTCAAATGCGCAAGGCCCTCAAAGCCAAGCCTGCAATGATTTATTTGCTTTTTTTCTTACACACCAAAGCCACCTGCCTCAATCTTGCTCGAGAGCTTGCTCATTGTCATTGGGAGTGAAAAGGAAAGAGTGAGATTATGAGACTGTGAATCAAATTAACCGATTCAAAATATCAACCAAGGCCGGTCCTCTCCCAAGCCCGAGTCCCCAAAGGCGGCTTTTCCCTCCCTCCTGCATTTGACCCCAAAAGAAACACCCTCAAAAGAAACACCCTCAAAAGAAATCCCCTCAAAAATCCTGCCTCAACCCGCTTCCCCCGAAAGGGGGCGACTCCACTCCCCCCAGCCTCCCACAAAAGGTCCCTCCCCCAGCCAAGCTCAGGCCGCCAACTGCCCCCAACCGCCAGGGGGCGCCACAGTCGAGAGGGCCGCCGCCGAAAACCTCGTCACCATGGCAACAGCCCCCCAGCCAATCACCGCACGCCGAGAGGGCAGCCGAAAACGGTTGCCACGGCAACACACCATCTCCATGGCAACCACCCACACCCCCCAATCCCCCAAACAATCAATGCTCGCCGAGCTTCCCCAGGTCTCCATTTCTTCCCCCATTCAAACGTTACAATGGTGACGTAACTAGTTATCGTGTGTGTGAGACTCAACCAAACACCATCAATGAGCTCCGTCTGTCTGCTATCCGGCAACTCAAGCTCCATGAGGATGTCACGCTCCCTGTGAGGTTCTCAGTTGATGCTGGTACGGTCTTGTTCCACTACGCCGGCTCCAATGCCGCTGATGCGCTGGCCCTAACAATACCCTTCCCCAATTAGTCGTGCTGCTTGTAGTTTAGATCCGAGGTCCCATTCCTCTGCCTGTTAGATGTTTGATGTGATTCCCTCCCACTTCTTCCTTGTTGCCCAGAGTGCTGTGACGTTTCCCAAGCCGGTTTTGTTGACCTTGAGCTGGTGGTGCGGTTGGAGGAGAGTTTAGTTCAGTCTTGTGTATATGCCCCCTATGTCGCTCCCCTTCCCTGCGTTGGTGCCTTTTGACTAAAGAGATCCTCACTACGTTGCTGCTCAATACACCACAAAGTATATGATGCATAGCGCAATAGGTGACCGCAGAGCACATCCCCATTCCACATTTCTAAAATGCCTTTCCTCCCCTAAAATATCATTACCTTCTAGGAAAAAAATATCATTACTTTGTCAAGAACCATCAAGAATTTGCCATTTCACAACATACCCCATTTTTAAACCTTTCTACCCAAAAAAGTAATGTTTCAAATGCCCCGGGACCAGTTCCACCCATCCAGATCTTTCTACAATGTTATTATCTTTCAGCAAAAAAAAAGTTTGTCCAAATCCGTTGAGAATTCGCCATTTCACAACATACCCCATTTTTAAACCTTTCTACCCAAAAAGTAATGTTTTAAATGCCCCGGGACCGGTTCCACCCATCCAGATCTTTCTAAAATGTTATTACCTTTCAGCAAAAAAAAAGTTTGTCCAAATCCGTAGAGAATACACCATTACACAACATACCCCATTTTTAAACTTTTCTACCCAAAAAAGTAATGTTTCAAATGCCCCGGGACCGGTTCCACCCATCCAGATATTTCTAAAATGTTATTACCTTTCAGCAAATAAAAAGTTTGTCCAAATACGTTGAGAATTTGCCATTTAACAACATACCCCATTTTTAAACCGTTCTATTCAAACAGTAATGTTTCAAATGCACAAATTCCGGGTCTACCCATCCAGATCTTCCTAAAGTAGCATTACCTTTCTGGGAAACAAAAGTTTGTCCCAATCCGTTGAGAATTCGCCCGTGGACAGCATTTCCAGATTGTTGTGAAGCAAAACATCAAACTCAAACCTTAGCAATTCCGGGCAGATATTGAAGCCATCACCGACGTGCGCAATGACCAGCGGAGCTCTGGCACCTGCAAAAACAGCCCCCCTGCGTCATTTTGCCCCCCTCTCCTATAATTGATCATTCCCACTGATAAGGAATTTAAAGTGCATCATTAGCAACTTGAGTAGCATTGCATACTTCACTACCCATGCCTTTCATGTTACAGATCTCCACTTCCAATAGGGTTGCTGACCTGTTAGGTGGCTTGACCATTGTCCTCTACAGCTATCCAACCACAGAGGCATGCACTGCTCCCTTCCTCCACCAGATCAGACCTGCAATGGTCCTGGACACTTGAGGACTTGGTTGCCTGGGTTGAGAGTGGAATATGCTGTTGGAAAAGAGGCTATTTTGGTCCTTAAGCAAACCTTTCATTTCAGCCCCAAAGCCAGATGCAGTACTCAAACAAACCCTTGGAGGCCTCAATAATATTTGCCCAGGCCTGAGAAGCTGCATTTCATGCCCTGATCAAATACCCCCTAGGCCCATTCCCCCTCCGCTTCCTCCTCCTTCTTGACCTTCTTTGCCAGGCTGGCAAGCAGGATGAAGGGTGGAGGAAGGACTGTAAAACCCTGGCCCTCCAAAGGGGAGGAGAGAGAGAGAAATAGAAGAAAGGTGAACTGGCTGAGCGGGCAGGCGGAGGGGTGATGGCGGCGGGAGGAGGCGTGGGAGTGTGCGCGGAAGCTCCCCCTCTTCCAGGGCCGCGATGGTGTTGTCGTTGGAGCTCTCGAGCACATCTCGCAGCTCCCGCTGACAAACCATCCTCAGCAGGTTAGGGCAGGGGAGGTAAGAGAAAGCAAGAGAGAAGCAGAGAGGGAGCAGAAGAGGAGGGGGTGAAAGAGAAACCATCTCTGCTAGGTACTCCTGTAGGCACTGGACGGACTGCTCGGTGATGCCGAGTGCTCTGTACATGCTCCCAAACTTCTCATCCAACTCCGCCACCCACTCCCGGACCTTCTGGAGGTTGGCCCCTACTTGGCCAGCGAGCCAGCTCTCCATTTTCTCTCTCTACTCTTCTCCACTACACCAATGTGTCAACATCACCTATCGCACCGCTGGCGTATCTGCAAGTCTTCACAGCACCCCCCTCTCTACCCCCCAACCCCCCTCCAACCTCGACAGGCCAAGATTGGCCAAGAGTGTGATCTGCTCTGCAAAGCATGCCTAGCTGGGCATCTCTGAGATGCAGAGCTTCACCAGCTGGTGCCACTTAGACAGCGCACAGATGGACACCATCAGTCCCCTACAACCTCTCTCCCCCCTCCATCTAAACCTCCAAGCACTCTCTGCAGAGCTCCAGAAAGTCCCAGGCCTGCTCCAGCAGACGCCGCTTGGTCAGCATACAGATGGACACCAACAATTGTCTGCAAACTCTTCCTCCTTTCATCCTTCACAAGGCCTGAAAGGAGCAGCATCGATTCTACTTTTCAAGTCATTGCCAACTATAGCATTAAAGGTTTACATTAATGAAATAAATTTGGCAAACCTTTCTTCAATGCTTCTAAAATCCTAAAGACAGATAAAAGAAGATATCTACGGAACTTTGGTTTCAACTCTGCATCTGAATCAGATTTGCCGACCTTTCAATGGTGCAAATCTGCATCGGCTGTGGCATCCAGATCTCTGCATACAGCCTCAAGACGCCCATTGACCTGCCATCATTCTGCACCAATCAATTGGTCACTGGATGGAATGATGTGTCAATGCTCTTTGATGGCCAGCACATTTCTTCCCTGCTCTTCAGCTTCGAAGGACTGAAATGCACCTGGCACAAGCCTATGGCTATCTGCTTCTACAGGGTCTAGTTCATTAAGCTCAGCAGCAACCGGGTTGCCTTCAACTGCGACATGAACTGGGCACAGACCACTGGCCACTCCGAGTCAATCTGTCCCTGCAATTCCCTTCCAGCAGCCTTCCTCTGCAGACTCCGACTGCAGATGGGAATCAACAAACAGTAGGACTAAGTCTCAATGGTCAAGCTTTTCATCTCTAGCAGCCTTCCTCTGTGGACTCTGACTGCAAACCTGAAAACAACAACTGACGCAGCATCTGTCATTAGCAATTCCTTCACAGCAGCCTTCCTCTGTGGACTCAGACTGCAGTTTGAACTGCAAAATCAGATGCCTGCAGAAAGCCCTGCCTAAGAGCTACTAGAAGCCAGCGGGCAACAATGTACTCAGCCTAATTGCTACTCTTCTCTGTTGCCCTTATGGGGGGGGGGAGGCAGGAAGACTGCAAAGGCATGCCCTGCTGCACTCTGCCCACCTTGCTGAGGAAGCAGGAGAACCAGCAGGAATCTACGGCTGGGACTGCCAACATGGGAGTGGCCATCATGTGAGGGCGCCTTCAAAGAGCACCCTCATTCATTCTCTCTTCAGTGGCACAGCGGCCCATTAGTTATTCTGCAAAGGCCTAGTATGCCTTTTGCCACCTTGAGCCATTGACAGATGAAAGGAGGATGCAGAGGAGTGTGAATTTGTTCTACGGAAATCTGCACTGATAAGCACAGAATTTGCAACAGTGCAGGCCTACCAGGTGGCCAGGAATGCGCCCAGCCTACCAAGTGGCTGGTTATCACCATGGGAAGGAGAATGGAACAATAAACCCTCAGCACTCGTTGAGGCCTACCAGGTGGCTGATTTGACAAACACAGACTACTTGGAGTCTGTTTTGCAGCCAATCAAGTGGCTGACTTCATCAGTGCGGACCACTAGGAGTCTGCCTTGCAGCTGAACAGGCGGCTGACTGGACGAGCGCAGACTACTAGGAGTCTGCTTTGCAGCCAACCAAGTGGCTGACTTCATCAAGTGTTGACTAACAGGAGTCCATTTCACGGCCAAACAGGCAGCCGACTGGACGAGTGCAGGTTTCTTCACAGCCAACTAGGAGGCTGATTTGACAAGCGCAGACTACCAGGCATTTGCTTTGACAGCCTACAAGTGGCTGCTTTGAGGAAACAGACTATTTGAGATCTGTTTGGTGCAGCATATTATGACTGTTTTGACAGTGCATAAGGTGCATGGCAGCAGCTTCCTGGCAAGCAAAGGCTTGGCCTCAAACTCCCAGCTTCAATCTTTGCCTCATTTCATCGCCTGCCCAGCCCTCCTACCTACTATTCGGCACCCTGCAACACCCCCTGCCTGCACCCCCTCACTGTACATGCGGCTCTTTAGTGCCACACATGCCCTCCCCTGCGAACCCCCCTACCTCTACAATCAGGAAGATGCTCCCCCAGTCTTTGCAAGAAAGGCAGCAAGAAGAGAAGGCAGACTAATTGCCCCTCCCTCCGTGAGCCTACATTTTTTGCACAAGCCGCAAAAAGACGGCCTCCAAGGAGCGGCAAACTGCAGGTGATTAATGACCCACCCTGCCACCACACCCTTCTATTTGCCCCCCCCTCCAGAAAAAGCGGCCTCCAAGGAGCAGCTAAGCGTGGATGACTAATGGCTATGCACTGCCACCACCCCCTGCCTTTTTGTGCCCCTCGCAAAAAGCAGCCTCCACAAACACTGGCACCCATTTGTCAGCTGTAATCACCCCACTGCCTCAGCGCCAGGATTGTTTAACAATCACCCTCCTTCAAAGAGCCCCCTCATTCATTCTCTCTTCAGTGGCACAGCGGCCCATTAGTTATTCTGCAAAGGCCTAGTATGCCTTTTGCCACCTTGAGCCATCAACAGATGAAAGGAGGATGCAGAGGAGAGTGAATTTGTTCTATGGAACTCTGCGCTGATGAGCACAGAATTTGCGATAGTGCAGGCCTACCATGTGGCCAGGAATGCGCCCAGCCTACCAGGTGGCTGGTTATCAACATGGGAAGGAGAATGGAACAATAAACCCTCAGCACTCGTCGAGGCCTACCCGGTGGCTGATTTGACAAACACAGACTGCTAGGAGTCTCTTTTGCAGCCAACCAAATGGCTGACTTCATCAGTGCGGACCACTAGGAGTCTGCCTTGCAGCTGAACAGGCGGCTGAGTGGACAAGCGCAGACTACTAGGAGTCTGCTTTGCAGCCAACCAAGTGGCTGACTTCATCAAGTGTGGACCAACAGGAGTCCATTTCATGGCCAAACAGGCAGCCGACTGGACGAGTGCAGGCTACTGGGAGCCTACTTTGCAACCAAACAGGCAGCTGATTTGAACACAAGCCAACTACTTAGAGTTTGCTTCACAGCCAACTAGGAGGCTGATCTGACAAGCGCAGACTACCAGGCATTTGCTTTGACAGCCTAAAAGTGGCTGCTTTGAGGAAACAGACTATTTGAGATCTGTTTGGTGCAGCATATTACGACTGTTTTGACAGTGCATAAGGTGCATGGCAGCAGCTTCCTGGCAAGCAAAGGCTTGGCCTCAAACTCCCAGCTTCAATCTTTGCCTCATTTCATCGCCTGCCCAGCCCTCCTACCTACTATTCGGCACCCTGCAACCGCCCCCCCCCCCTGCCTGCACCCCCTCACTGTACACGCGGCTCTTTAGTGCCACACATGCCCTCCCCTGCAAACCCCCCTACCTCTACTATCAGGAACCTGCTCCCCCAGTCTTTGCAAAAAAAGCAGCAAGAATAGAAGGCAGACTAATTGCCCCTCCCTCCATGAGCCTGCATTTTTTGCACAAGCTGCAAAAAAACGGCCTCCAAGGAGTGGCAAACTGCAGGTGACTAATGACCCACCCTGCCACCACACCCTTATTTTTGCCCCCCACCCCTCCCGAAAAAGCGGCCTCCAAGGAGCAGCTAAGCGTGGATGACTAATGACTATGCACTGCCACCACCCCCTGCCTTTTTGTGCCCCTCGCAAAAAGCAGCCTCCACAAACACTGGCGCCCATTTGTCAGCTGTAATCACCCCACTGCCTCAGCGCCAGGATTGTTTAACAATCCCCCTCTCCCCACCTAATTGCCCTATTTGCCAGCTTTACACACCCTTCTTCCACATGCACTGGCTGATCCGCAAAGGGGGGCTTCTTTAGATGCCTAATGGTGATAAATGGAGCTGAAATTTTTCCACCAGTGCTCCAGAGAGACAGGCCTCTGCCTAGCCTGCTTTGGCCTCCACACACAAGAGCTTGGAAATCCTTCCCCCACTTCGCCACACTATCACCACCTCCCCTCCACTATGGCCCCGCCCCCCAGTGTGGGGGGAGGATCAGAGGTACCCAGCCAGCTACTCCTCCAGCCTCAATCACTCCCTCTACCAAGCCCACCTCACCTCAGACCCAGCCCCAGACTCTCCACTGAGCCTAGCGCTGAGTCCCAGCCCCACCACACCCCCTTCCCCCAATGCAGCAATACTCTGTCAGGAAGTCTAGCTTCCACCATCATCATCGATCCCAGCCCTATTTCTCATCCAGAATTATGCCCATGACAGTTCAACAACACCCACCCGGAAACAATGGACACATGATGGTGAGGCCACTCACTCCACCACCAGCAATGCAGGCACTCCTCCCGTTGCACATCACTGCCTATTCACAAGACCGCATTTGCCTTCCCAACCTGCACTTCAACTATGACCTCAGGAAGAGAGTGGCCAAGGGAGGACTCTGGGGCAAAATGACACCAATAACCGAGAAGGTGGAAGCAAGGGAAGACTCGGAGGATGCAAAGGAGGAGAACAGGAGAGAGGCAGAGAGAGAGGACATCTGGAGCCATCTGTGGAGAGTTCTGAACATAGGACCAATAGGCTCAAGCATTCTCCGCAGCCTCTCCGGTGGCTTCCCCTGCCGTCTCCACATCCCCCATCACCTGTTCATGAGAATGCTGAACCTCCAGAGAGTAGTAGGACCATGAGCGTCTAATCGAGAGGTTCAAAATTGGGAGGACACCAGGACTCCAAGACACTGCTTTCCATTCATCTGCTTCCAAGTTGTCACCAAGAAGGAAATATTGATGCTTCCAGTGCTGGCCAAGACCTTGTGAATTCTCAATGTCACCAATCGACTGAACAGTGCCAAGAGCTTCTTTTGACACCTTCAACCTTTATTCCAAGTAGCCAAGGTCTTGGAAGAATTCCGAGTTCGGACAAAGAAGCCCAAGATCTGGAATGCTCTCCCAGACACCGTCACTTGTCTTTCACACTGGCAAGGATTGCTGGGAAGCCTCGCGAAACACAACCTCAAGACCCTTCACTGCTTTGAGCTGTCAGGGCTCACTCTGGAACACTTTGCACCCAACCTGGAGGAACTGCATCTCCATGGAGGCCAAGGAATGGAGCCCTCACCCAAGCAGTGGCTCCATTTCAAGAATCTTCTGCAACTCAAGAAGATTTGCCTCTGAGTTGGGAACGACCGGAACTCCTTCTTCTATGGAGACTGGGACACCGCACTTCCCCAACTATGACACCTGGCATTTGCAAAGGTGGACAAGATAAGAGCTCTGAATCTGAGTGAGTTGACACCGAACCTGACCTCCCTCAAACTTCCTTGGGTGCTCATGCCAGACTCAGAACCCTCTCTCTGGGACATGCTCCAACCTGAGCTTTAATTACTCTAACTTCAACACTTGACCGGCCTCATACCAGCCTCCGGACACTGCCCGCTCAAGAAGCTGCGACTCCTGGAGCTGGGCGACCTACACGAAAGACTGTCCACTCTTGCGCCATCCCTGACAACAGTTCGACTGTCCAAGTGCCTCCCTGAGCTTCCCTCCACAGTGTCCAAGTTGTGCCTACATGGCAGCTTCCGAACCGAATTCACGAAGATGATGAGGATCCTCCAAAGCCTACCCAACTTGAAGTCCTTGGGACTCTATGACGGTGACTGGGAGAAGATGACGAATGATGAATATCCCACTCTGCTCCCACAGCTCACCTCCATTACCCATTTCAGGACAGATCACCACACTTTTCAGACACTCTGCATTTCGGAAGGCTCTCCCTTGGACAACGGATTTCCCATGGCCAAGGGAGGCCTTCTGCCACCAAACCTCAAAGCTCTGTGGCTCTGCCACACTGGCCCCTTTGGTTGCGGACTAGCATGGAACGCAGAGGAGGAGCCCAACTGGTGAGGATCGTGAGATTGATGGTGGCAGTACAAGTTCCCCTTCACTCTGGAACTGAACCGACAGATCCTTCTCAACCGGATGATGCACATTTTCTAACAGGTGCATCACAGACAGCCAGAAGACCTGGTCGTTCAACAATTCATCCTACCCAAGAACTACTACCGCTACGTCTTCTCTCGAAGACAAGGAGAGGAGAAACAGCAGGCCAAGCTACCACGGGAACATGAGTCTGAGGATTAGAGCAGACACACTCGTCCCTTTTTGTTCCCGCCTACACTCTGCCTCTTTCATGCCCTACTTCTGCGGCCTACCTGCCATCATCCCTCCCTCTCCTTCTCTACTTCCTTCTTTCTCTGCTTTATTCTGGTCAGCCCACTTTGTTCCTACAAGTGTGTCACTGAAAACCCCAGATCCTTATAGAGAGCACTAATTGACAAGCAACATGGGAGCACATTGAAAGAACATTCGACAGTCTCACAACACCATAACCAGGACAGCTTGCATGGGAATTCCGCAGTGGTGCTGCACATGGCCGAGATCACCACTCTCCATTAAGTCTCCCACTCTCACGCCCAAGACTAGGGGATCAAAATTCATCCCCAACTGGCACTCCTTACTGGAGAACTCACACCTCGCGACACACCAGCAAGCTGACGTGTTAACTAAGGCATGGGCTTGTTGTAGCTGAAAGTGATCAGTAGCTGGAAGCACTGCCAGACGCGCCACAGATGCAAGACTAACCGAAGTCAACATGTCCACCATGCCGCCCAACTCTGCCTCACAGTGCTACCGATGTCAGAAAGCCTTCAACCCGGTCAACCGGCTAGCCTGCGACCAATGCAGAAGAGACCAATGTCCGGCCTGTGCTCAAGAAGAATTGGGCCTGCTCTTTGGATCGAAGGACGCAGTGCTAGTCATGACCATCTGCCACCATCTTCTAGATAGGAGCTCCGCCTCCTATCAGTGCCCGGCATGCACCCCTCACATCAACACATCGTTGTGTTCTGTTGTGGAACAGCTCGTTGCACAAGGAGTCTTCCATCCAATGAACCTAGATGTCCTGCTCGCCAACAAGGAGAACAGCAAATGCAAGAACCAGTTCCTCGCCATTTGCAATGTCCTTTACAAGGAGGCCTGCGCCCTACTGGGCTACCACAGAGATTGTCCTCCACCAGAAGCCACTGCAATCAACTCAGAAGCGAGCGATGCTTTCTGCATAGACACAAACTCCAACAACAGCAACGGAACTCCCGTCGCTGCAATGGAGGACTTGCCAACAGACACCAACGCCGACGACTAGCCATGGCCCGACCCACCGGCACCCATGCATCAAGCATACACCAATTGGAGCCACGCATCGCAAGCCATCACTCTGCTGGAAGCCCAACTGGACAACCTCTCCCCAGACGACCCAAGATGTCCGGAACTCCAACTACAACACCAACTACTATTGACCACCCGACGTCAACTGCAAGCAACTGCGGAGGCAATGGCAGCCACTAACGGCATCACAGGGTTCATCCCTCCAGCAAACAGGTGGGCGGGGGAGAGTGGACAGTACCCAACATACCCATATCTGTCTGCCCCCTCCCACCCAATGTCACGTCAGCAACAATGACCGCTACATCCACCGCGGCCACCACAGGACCCCACTCCTCAGCAAGGACTCCCCCAAGTCCAGCCCCAAGGAGCACCAATGGTGAACCTACGACAGCCATGGCTCCACACTCAGACGCATGGAGCCATGTACATGACAGGGAACTTGCTGTCATTAGGCTACCAGTCCACGGTCAACTCCGGAGCAGTAGAGGGAGAAGTGGTTCCCAACATTCAACCAGGGATGGGATTGCCAACCCCAGCCTACAGTGGAGTGCCAGGCAGAGCACTCACATTTCCACAATGACCCCCAAACTATGAAGAGAATGTCAGAACAACACCGTGTTGACTCCAACCGACCCCATGAACCGTCCTTTGCCCATACAGCAATGGAACCCCGGTCCTTGTGCACCCACCCCCACACATTGCTGCACCCAACCAACCACCCACGACTTTCATACCACATCCAGCATACCCTTCCCCACAAGACGGGCTTCTTCCCTTCCCCAACACCCACAAGTCCAACCTTGGGTTCCAGACAACCTACGATGTTCCTTCCAGCAGTATAGTTCCCCGTTCCTAGTAGTGGAACCAGATGACTCAGTCACCAGCGTACTATGCCACTTACCTCAACTGATGCCTGGCCCACCTTCCTACCAGAGAGCTCTGATTTGCCCGAGGGCAGCTCCCATGCCACCACACTATGAGGGATATGCCACAAGAACTCAGACCCTCATGGAATGCCTGCGCCCGGAGACCTTCAACGAGTTAATCGCCCAACAAGAGGCTGCCTATGGAGAAGCAAATGCCCGCCACCTGCTTGAGGGTAGATGGCCGGACGGGCCAGTGTGACGCCAACTTCTGGGACAACTGCACTCAACATCAGCAAACCCTGAAGATGAGCACACTCAGCATTCACTACGAGCCACGATGGAACCTCAATGACTGAGCCCAAGAGGCAGAGCACAAGACCCATTTTGGTGAGCTTGATTACCTGAGCTGAATCATGAACCCTGACCCATGGGGCCATGACCCGATTACCAAAGTGTCTTAGCAGACCACCACAGCGCTGTCAGACAGCAGAGGCCCCCTCTCTTTCGAGAAGACGTGGTGGTGGGGTTTGCCCACAATGTCTACATTCCGGCACCCCCAAGGTTACCGCGACTACCATCTCCTGCTTTTATGGACTACAACGGCTGCTGCTACAATCCGGCCAGCTGACCTAGGGTGGAAAACTGTCCACATCCACCGTCAACCACTTCAAATTTTGCCCTCTAGAACTGTCGGAAGAGACTGGCTAGACAGGTCCATCCTCTCTTTTGTGGATTTGCAGACACTATTGCTCTCGATCGAAATGGGTTTGTTGAAAACTGGAAAAATGCAACATAGGAGACTAGCAATTGGCAAATAGCAAGAGAGGGATTCCACCTTGTTAAGCACTTAGGCCCTAGGGAACGATTCCACTGGGAATCCGCCAAGAAAACTTCAAAAAATTAGGACAAGAAACCATATTTGCACCTTGAATGGCAATTTGGGGAAAGTAGTCCAGCAAGCATTTGAGACATAAGGCAGCGGGGTGAGGTGTGGGATTCCTCAATGCTCTGCCTTGTCCATTTGGCTTCTCTCTCTTTGGGTTGCCTTTTTTTTCTCTCCTGAATATGTTGGGTAATAACCAGTGCAAAAGCAAGTGAAAAGCAAGTCAAACTCACTAAAAACACAAGACAAATTGCACTAAAAGAACCTCGCGATTTTCCTATTAAACTCCACTAAAACTTTAGAAGAAAACACCACAAAATCACATCACCAAAGTTTGCGTTTGGGTGTAGGGTAAGGTGAGGTGATGAAAGGGGGTGAAGCAAGAGTGGAGGGAAAGCAAGGCCCAGAGTAGGTAAGAGTGAAGGGATTGTGGGAGAGAGAGAGGGCGGACACTGGCTGAGAACCTTCTAGAAAGGCGGGATAAGCGTCCCCTTGGGTTCAAACTGAGATACCTACTTGGAGGCAAGAAGTACAGGTCTCCTAAAGAGAAGGCAGACTACGATAGGGAAACTTGGCTCACACTTCTGCGCGCTTGCACGACACAGGGAGTTTGAGAAAAATGTCAGAATTAGTCGAGACAGAGGAGCCAAAATTCAAAATGGTAAATGTAGAAGGGGACAAGGGGACAGAGCTAGAGGGCCTAGATTACAATTTTCTCCCGAAATCTTCCAATACTACCAATTTCCATTCCAAACACATATTTTGTATCGAAAATGAAACCCATGTCTATGACAACCAGGATCCAAAACCTTTAGTATATATCCTCGAACAGTCTAACCCACAATACAATGCAGATGCATGGCGATGCCTAAACGGACCCCCCAAACATCATGCAGTACACCAATAACAATAAACGTTTCCCCGTATCTCTGGCTGGCGCTACGGCCCCAGCCAGGGCCACGGGAACCCCCACACGTTCCTGCTCATGGCGGCCAGGAGCGACGGGACATCTTGCCGCCACATTAAGAGAAAACAATGAGCGCGGGGAACCTTCACATGCCATACCCAGGTACCATTCAGAATCTCAGAACTCTCCTAGAGCAAATACGGGGTGGCGATCTATGCAACTAACTAAACTGGAGGTAGCATATGATTTGGAGGGTAACCCAGTAAATACAGAACAGGGAGAGTCAGACGAAGGGGATGGTTACCATAGAATAACTAGTCGATGTGGGAGGTGTGGGACATGCGAAATGTGGAAGGAAGTGAATTTTCACACAAACCAGAGCCATGCAGATAGGAACATCAAAATTAAAATCAACAGGGAAATAGGATGCGATACCAGAAACGTGATCTATTGCCTTGAATGCACAGAACCAGGATGCAGAATGAAATACATAGGTATTACAAGACAACGAGTTAAGGATAGGATAAGGGAGCATAGACGCAATACCAAAAACGGAGAGAAGGAAACAGTGGTCTACAAACACTTTTCACGTGCTCATGATAAAGAAATTCTGCCAACTCTTTCTATTTTAGAAACCGTCGACGATGCTTGCAGCCAGAAAGAACTAGAGGAGAAAGAAGCAGCCTGGACTTTATGCCTAAATACAGTTTGGCCTTGGGGGCTGAACACAAACATACAAGGCTCAGGGAATATCTCAGAATGCCTGAGAAATCTAGCAACCAACCTATGGAGCTAGGTCTGAATACCTTCTATAGCCAAGTAATACGATTTTGCCGAATTTGCACAGAATGGGATGAGCTACTTCATAATACAAAGGGTCTAGTCAAAAATATGCTAGGCAAGGGTTTCACACGAACAGAACTAGTTAACAACATCAAATGACTAAATGAGGCCTACCCCTCAATTTTGACCACTACAGGATCGGGAGGACTTAGGGAATTCAAACGGATAATATACAACACATAATCTTGGATTTCAGATCTAGATGCAGGACAGAGGATAAGAGAGAGAGAGTGCATCGCCACAGGAGGGAGAGCACACAAAGCAAAGGAAGGCCGAGGCTGCGAGAAGATCGTTGCGCAGGGAAAGATCACTGTTCATCGAATTCG
Source organism: Ptycholaimellus sp. GST1_10 (assembly GCA_030248095.1). Classification (NCBI taxonomy): domain Eukaryota; kingdom Metazoa; phylum Nematoda; class Chromadorea; order Chromadorida; family Chromadoridae; genus Ptycholaimellus; species Ptycholaimellus sp. GST1_10. The sequence goes on from JASANA010011417.1 coordinate 22,451, forward strand.
TTTGAAGGTAGTTGAAGCGTTTTTCTACTCCACCCTGCGCCAAAAATGAGGATGATGATGTTGGGTCTGCGCTAACTGTGCCTTTTAGATCAAGAATGCCCACGAGATGCCAGACTAGAAGCTTCCATTCTTTTTTCCTGTCCAATTTCAGCTGATAACATTTTGACATGAAAGCTTCTGCTGCTACTCTGTTAAATGGAGAACTTGTAATAAATAAAATATCCTTGAGTGAAACAAAATAATCTTGATAACAAACGCATATAGCTTGAGACTAACCCCTTTCAAATCACACCCATCTTCTGAGGAAGTCATGGCAGACTTCCTATGCGCGGATTCCACTGGCATGGCCCTATCCTACCCGGACCGCGGCGTAGCAGGTTTTTGACCAGGAGCAGGAAGATGCTCAAAAAAACCACCATCCCTGGGACCTGTCCTACCTGCAGAGAGGGCAGCCTGAGACCCGATCTCACGACCACATTCAGCAGCAGCTTGGATGGAACAAAATCAACAGGCGCCTGAAGCCGGTTTAGACTCCCATGTGCTGGTCCTTCCCGAGCACCGAGCAAGGCCAACGGCACGCATTCATGTGAACCCGAGCTGGACTGACCCCCCGCCCCCCAACCCGCCCACCACGCCACATGGACAATTACTTCCCGGCCTGCCGGCAGGATGACAGTACCCAACCACAACACCACAACCGACCCTGACCACGGAGCATCTTGCCAGTCACCATGGAAACCCCCACACTCCACTCCTGCAACAACTCCGCCAGTTGCATGTCAAGTGGCAGCGGAGATGAGCAATGGCAACAGAGGGACAATCTCAACTCGAGATCATTGCAACCTTGGCAAAACTCTAACTCACCCAGACAAAGGAACCTCAAAGCCAACCCCATCATGCTCACCTTCCCGGCGCTACTTTACTCCAACAACTGGATGAGGAATGCCAACACAAACTGCATCCTCAATTCTGGATCTCAGATGACCATTGTCTCCAACCATGTTGCCAGACGATTGGCCCTGGAGACACAAGAGGTGAAGAGAATCAGCACCAGAAGTTTTGGATGTAGAGAACAGCGTAGGATCAGGATGTGGAAAGTTGGACTCAACATTCTGATGCCCAGTGGATTCAAGTTCAGTATGGACGCCTGGACCCCAGATGGCAAGATCTGTCCTCCCCTCCTCCTAGAACCTCCACTCTGCGAGGAGGATTGGGATCAGATTCATCACAGACATCCCGACCTGCTTAATATGCCTCCATGAAGGACAAAGGGTGAAATGCATGTTGACATCTTATTCAGACAGGATGTCACGTCCTTTGTCATCACCAGCACTGCACATAGGAGCTTTGCACACTGCCCGGCCCTCTTCATCTTCCCTAGTCCCTTTGGCTCCTTCCTCATGGGGAAAGCCAACTCACCATTCATGATTGGAGATGGCTATCACCCAAGAAGGACCCAAGAAGGCGATGGGGACAGGGAAGAGGAGGAGGAAGGGCCCAGACCGAGGAAGAGACACCACCAGAGTCATGAACGAGGAGGAGACTTTCCTCTCACTCACTGACAACTGAGGGAAGTACTTGACAACCCATCTGACCCCCTCACGAGACACGAAACATCGAGAGAGAAACTAGCGGCTCTAGAGTGCAACCTGGATCAATGTTGTTACCACATCAATGAAGAGATCTGCAAGCCATTACACTGTTTTGTCTGGACCAAGATGGTGAGAGCCAGAAACCAGCTTGAACGAGGATCCACTTGGAAGAACAGTGTAGACCAATCAACCACAGTTCCTGGTGGCCTAGCGGGTGCACCCCAGGACATTAACACAGCACCGTCCTCCCTGAGCATTCTCATGTTGGGAGTGAGCTGGAGCAAGATTGAGATGGACTTCTCGATTGCAGACCTCATGAGTGACAATGACCTGAGAAGGACAATTCAGGAACTGAACCTAGGGGGAGTGGTAAGGGAACTGCCAACAGGAGCCCTCCCAGAACCACCCAGGGGGACAGAGGAGGAGGGACCAACTTCTGATGTTGAGATACTGGAGGAGAAGATATGGACTACACCCAGACCACCGTGATGGGAGAAGACACCCTGGAAGTTGCAGCATGTCATAGACCTACTAAATTGCGAGGCGTTGGAGTACTACATGCCGTGTCCAGTGATTGGCGAGGATTGCCTACCCATGAACCGAGTCTTCCAGGTTGGATCCTTGGAGGTAACACTTCCCCTGGCATACCTTCACATGCCCAGGGAACACGACTACATCACTCCCCTGCCTCAAGTACAACAGATGAGGGTGCTCAAGGGCTACAGGATCACTGATGCGGTCCACCTCACAGTCAACACCTACCACCAGACATTCATGCAGTGTCTGCAATGGAGTCAGAGACTCAAGGTCCTCAAGCTGCACTGCATATCTCAAACGATCTGGAATGCCATGCCTCCTGGAAAAGGGGGAGTAGTGGCATGGGAGGGAACTCTTGGACGCCTCCAGAAACCAAACGTAAGGTGGATGACAATCGGCTCTCACCTCTCCTTAGCTGACGTGGTGGCACAAGCCCCAAGACTCATTCTCCACGGCCACGCTCATGCCTGAGTATATGGCGGCATGAGTATGGGCCCAAGGGAACTGGCTAGCATGAGAAGGCCACATACAAACACTAGCTGGGAAGACCCAAATAGCGGGGATGCTGGAGATATCAATTATCATAGGAGGTAAGCCAATTCAGATGGCCATAGCGGTGGTGCCGGACAAACACTGTCCCTACCAGCTCATCCTTGGGACTGACTACATGAAGAAAGTAGGCTCCTTTTCTATCAACTTTGAGTCAGGGAAATTATGGGTGAACGATAGGTGACTAAGCCTCACCGTAATCCCACCTCACCAGGCCAGGCAGAGAGCCACATTTGAACAAGCAGAAAGAGAGGCGAAGGCGGAACAAGCACACCCCTCAAGAAACAGAAGAGGACGGAGGAGGACCTTACCAAGGAGATGGAGGAAGTCCTGCGGGAAGTGACCAGAAGCATAACAGCCTCAAGCGAGGAGTCACCGAAAGAGCTGCCTCAGAACAAAACGCCGCCACAACCCGCCACACTGCAACAGCCCGCCAGTAACCGGTCAGCCTATTGCATTTGCAATATACATCCAATACCAATCATAGCCGTAGAGGCTAGGATCCTCAGGGTGGGACAAACTGCATCCCCAAAGGCAATATTGCACACATGGCTGGAAATATCAGGACATGCAACGAGCATCAATCAAACGGCAGCTAAGGCCCTAGGAATTGACGGGGTACCCCCGTCACGGAAGGAGGAGAGCCAAGTACTCCTGCAGGTAACCATAGGACCTCACACAATCCAAGGGTTTGCACAGATTGTCCCTGATGCCGTACAATGGATAGGAATGAGAATAGGCTATTCCCTACTCCAACAACTTCCTCCTATCACCCTACTTCCGGGCAGTTGCTGCCTGGGGACTTGCGAAAAGGGCCACACCTTACCCTACTGGCCAGTGTCCACCATATCTGAGGTAGGGAAGGGACCCAGTACTTGCCTAGCCATCGAGGTTAGAGACCCCACCCCTTTCGCTCTACCACCCCTAAAGACCACTAATCTCATTGGGGATTATGAACTGACCTTCATACTTCAGGATCAACAGTCTGCAGACTGGCTGACACTAGGACTAGCCCAGCCCACCAGGAAATCCCCTTGTGCATGGGGGATCAGGCCAGACAACCTAGAGGAATGCATAGAGGAGCTGTCCCTAGCCACGTATCACACCAAGATCGTCTACACAGGCACCACAGCCATTAACGCTGCCATCAGGGGCTGGAAACAGATTGAGATCAAAACGAAGGCATGTGGATGCCCAAAAACATAATACCCTTAATCACCACCCTATTCGCAGGAATCACCATCAAGGGTCTATTAGACACAGGATCAACCAATAGTATCATGCCATGGCAAATAGCCAAACCATAGGTGCAACCCTACTTCTGCCTTGTAAAATGGGAGGGACCCTTTTACTCCATAGTACAGGTAGTACAGGTCAAGGGGAGAATGAAAGGACCCATGCAGATAGGACCATGTATTATTGAAGCGGAGTTCTTGGTGGTAGAGGACTGCGAGTACGACTGCATCATAGGCAACAACATACTCTCAGCATTGGGACAGTTGACGTTTGACCTTAGTACAAAACAATTCATGGTGGGAGAAGGTAGACCCCAGCCATTCTCCATAATGGCTATCAAGCTGACTGCAGATCCACCAGTTAGAGCCACAGAGACAACAACAATACCCCCCAGGACAAGGCAATACCTCAAATGCATCTCTCACCACAAAAACGGCGATACCCCCAAACTACAGGGCCAGTACATGATAGAACCCAACATTGAGAAAATGGCAAAGCTAGGCATATCTAGTCCATAAGGACTTGTTAAGGACCCCTCTAACTACTTCTACATACTGGTAGAGAACGCAAGACAAACACCAGTGACCATCTATGAGAACACCTTGTTAGGCCAAGTGGAGGAGCCACACCTCATCATGGAACCCAACACACAGGAACAGAAGCAGAAAGTCTACGCAACCATAACCTTAAACAAGAACCAGGTCCAAGCCCTGCAAACACAGCCAGCTTTGACCAGGGAGGAACTCCTAGACTTATTCCCCTGGGAAAATAAGAACAAGCCCAATGATAATTCAGGGGAAGAGGGGGAGAAACCCCTACAACACTCTCACCTTATGCCCAGTCAAAAGAAGAGACTGGAAGACCTGATCTGGGAGTACCGAGACTGTTTCACCAAAAGTAGCATGGACCTAGGGCAGTGTACGGTGGGGGAAATGGAAATAGATACAGGAGACACCCCCCCCCATAGTCTCACGACTAGGCAGGATCCCCAAGACAGCAAGGGAGGAAGTCAAGAAACAATTGACGGAAATGGAACAGAAAGGCATTATCTGACCCTCATGTTCACCATGGTCCAGCCCCATGGTCCTGGTTAAGAAACCTAATGGTTTGCTTAGAATATGCATTGATTACCGAGCCTTGAATTCGGCCACCAGGAAACAGCAGTACCCACTACCCCTGATAACCCAGCTGCTGGACTCAGTAGGGAAGGCCAAGTACTGGACCTCCTTGGACATGGCCTCAGGATTCTGGCAACTGTGGCTTGCCAACTCCACAACACCCAAGACAGCATTTTCATCAATGTGGGGGCCAGTACGAGTGGATGGTTATCCCATTTGGCCTCAAAAATGCCCCAGCCTGCTATGCCAGGACCATGGAACATGTCCTGGCCCAGCTCCAGTATGACTTTTGCCTATGCTATATCAACAACCTCCTCATCTTCTCCCAGGATTTCAATACACACCTACAGGACATTGCCAAAGTCCTCAACTGGCTGTATCAGTTCAACCTGAAGGCCAAGCAGGCAAAGGGACAATTCTGCAAAAAACAAGTCATCTTCCTAGGCCACACCCTAAGCGCGGAAGGGATCACACCCAATGCCGAGAAAGTCAGGGCAATCAAAGAACTCCTGTCGCCCCGGGACAAGAAAGAGCTCATGTCCACCTTGGGCCTCGTCAACTACTACCAACGGCACATCAAGGATTATGCACAGATAGCATTCTGCCTATACCAGCTGCTCAGGAAGGAAAAGGATTGGGAATGGAGCCTAAAGGAAGAATCGGCCTTCAGGACATTGACCTCCTGACTGATGGATGCACTGGTGTTAGCCTACCCAGTCTTTGATAAACACTTCATGCTCCATACAGACGCCAGTGGCTATGCCATTGGCGGAGTCCTCAGTCAGAAGCACCTGGAGGGTGAATGCCCAGTCACCTACATGAGCAGGACCCTCTCTGATGTAGAAACCCAATACAGCATGGTAGAAAAAGAGACACTGGTGGCAGTCTTCAGCATCCTGCAGTTTAAGGACTACCTGTGGGGCCAGAAGTTCAACTTGGCATACCTTCACATGCCCAGGGAACACGACTACATCACTCCCCTGCCTCAAGTACAACAGATGAGGGTGCTCAAGGGCTACAGGATCACTGATGCGGTCCACCTCACAGTCAACACCTACCACCAGACATTCATGCAGTGTCTGCAATGGAGTCAGAGACTCAAGGTCCTCAAGCTGCACTGCATATCTCAAACGATCTGGAATGCCATGCCTCCTGGAAAAGGGGGAGTAGTGGCATGGGAGGGAACTCTTGGACGCCTCCAGAAACCAAACGTAAGGTGGATGACAATCGGCTCTCACCTCTCCTTAGCTGACGTGGTGGCACAAGCCCCAAGACTCATTCTCCACGGCCACGCTCATGCCTGAGTATATGGCGGCATGAGTATGGGCCCAAGGGAACTGGCTAGCATGAGAAGGCCACATACAAACACTAGCTGGGAAGACCCAAATAGCGGGGATGCTGGAGATATCAATTATCATAGGAGGTAAGCCAATTCAGATGGCCATAGCGGTGGTGCCGGACAAACACTGTCCCTACCAGCTCATCCTTGGGACTGACTACATGAAGAAAGTAGGCTCCTTTTCTATCAACTTTGAGTCAGGGAAATTATGGGTGAACGATAGGTGACTAAGCCTCACCGTAATCCCACCTCACCAGGCCAGGCAGAGAGCCACATTTGAACAAGCAGAAAGAGAGGCGAAGGCGGAACAAGCACACCCCTCAAGAAACAGAAGAGGACGGAGGAGGACCTTACCAAGGAGATGGAGGAAGTCCTGCGGGAAGTGACCAGAAGCATAACAGCCTCAAGCGAGGAGTCACCGAAAGAGCTGCCTCAGAACAAAACGCCGCCACAACCCGCCACACTGCAACAGCCCGCCAGTAACCGGTCAGCCTATTGCATTTGCAATATACATCCAATACCAATCATAGCCGTAGAGGCTAGGATCCTCAGGGTGGGACAAACTGCATCCCCAAAGGCAATATTGCACACATGGCTGGAAATATCAGGACATGCAACGAGCATCAATCAAACGGCAGCTAAGGCCCTAGGAATTGACGGGGTACCCCCGTCACGGAAGGAGGAGAGCCAAGTACTCCTGCAGGTAACCATAGGACCTCACACAATCCAAGGGTTTGCACAGATTGTCCCTGATGCCGTACAATGGATAGGAATGAGAATAGGCTATTCCCTACTCCAACAACTTCCTCCTATCACCCTACTTCCGGGCAGTTGCTGCCTGGGGACTTGCGAAAAGGGCCACACCTTACCCTACTGGCCAGTGTCCACCATATCTGAGGTAGGGAAGGGACCCAGTACTTGCCTAGCCATCGAGGTTAGAGACCCCACCCCTTTCGCTCTACCACCCCTAAAGACCACTAATCTCATTGGGGATTATGAACTGACCTTCATACTTCAGGATCAACAGTCTGCAGACTGGCTGACACTAGGACTAGCCCAGCCCACCAGGAAATCCCCTTGTGCATGGGGGATCAGGCCAGACAACCTAGAGGAATGCATAGAGGAGCTGTCCCTAGCCACGTATCACACCAAGATCGTCTACACAGGCACCACAGCCATTAACGCTGCCATCAGGGGCTGGAAACAGATTGAGATCAAAACGAAGGCATGTGGATGCCCAAAAACATAATACCCTTAATCACCACCCTATTCGCAGGAATCACCATCAAGGGTCTATTAGACACAGGATCAACCAATAGTATCATGCCATGGCAAATAGCCAAACCATAGGTGCAACCCTACTTCTGCCTTGTAAAATGGAGGGACCCTTTTACTCCATAGTACAGGTAGTACAGGTCAAGGGGAGAATGAAAGGACCCATGCAGATAGGACCATGTATTATTGAAGCGGAGTTCTTGGTGGTAGAGGACTGCGAGTACGACTGCATCATAGGCAACAACATACTCTCAGCATTGGGACAGTTGACGTTTGACCTTAGTACAAAACAATTCATGGTGGGAGAAGGTAGACCCCAGCCATTCTCCATAATGGCTATCAAGCTGACTGCAGATCCACCAGTTAGAGCCACAGAGACAACAACAATACCCCCCAGGACAAGGCAATACCTCAAATGCATCTCTCACCACAAAAACGGCGATACCCCCAAACTACAGGGCCAGTACATGATAGAACCCAACATTGAGAAAATGGCAAAGCTAGGCATATCTAGTCCATAAGGACTTGTTAAGGACCCCTCTAACTACTTCTACATACTGGTAGAGAACGCAAGACAAACACCAGTGACCATCTATGAGAACACCTTGTTAGGCCAAGTGGAGGAGCCACACCTCATCATGGAACCCAACACACAGGAACAGAAGCAGAAAGTCTACGCAACCATAACCTTAAACAAGAACCAGGTCCAAGCCCTGCAAACACAGCCAGCTTTGACCAGGGAGGAACTCCTAGACTTATTCCCCTGGGAAAATAAGAACAAGCCCAATGATAATTCAGGGGAAGAGGGGGAGAAACCACTACAACACTCTCACCTTATGCCCAGTCAAAAGAAGAGACTGGAAGACCTGATCTGGGAGTACCGAGACTGTTTCACCAAAAGTAGCATGGACCTAGGGCAGTGTACGGTGGGGGAAATGGAAATAGATACAGGAGACACCCCCCCCATAGTCTCACGACTAGGCAGGATCCCCAAGACAGCAAGGGAGGAAGTCAAGAAACAATTGACGGAAATGGAACAGAAAGGCATTATCTGACCCTCATGTTCACCATGGTCCAGCCCCATGGTCCTGGTTAAGAAACCTAATGGTTTGCTTAGAATATGCATTGATTACCGAGCCTTGAATTCGGCCACCAGGAAACAGCAGTACCCACTACCCCTGATAACCCAGCTGCTGGACTCAGTAGGGAAGGCCAAGTACTGGACCTCCTTGGACATGGCCTCAGGATTCTGGCAACTGTGGCTTGCCAACTCCACAACACCCAAGACAGCATTTTCATCAATGTGGGGGCCAGTACGAGTGGATGGTTATCCCATTTGGCCTCAAAAATGCCCCAGCCTGCTATGCCAGGACCATGGAACATGTCCTGGCCCAGCTCCAGTATGACTTTTGCCTATGCTATATCAACAACCTCCTCATCTTCTCCCAGGATTTCAATACACACCTACAGGACATTGCCAAAGTCCTCAACTGGCTGTATCAGTTCAACCTGAAGGCCAAGCAGGCAAAGGGACAATTCTGCAAAAAACAAGTCATCTTCCTAGGCCACACCCTAAAGCGCGGAAGGGATCACACCCAATGCCGAGAAAGTCAGGGCAATCAAAGAACTCCTGTCGCCCCGGGACAAGAAAGAGCTCATGTCCACCTTGGGCCTCGTCAACTACTACCAACGGCACATCAAGGATTATGCACAGATAGCATTCTGCCTATACCAGCTGCTCAGGAAGGAAAAGGATTGGGAATGGAGCCTAAAGGAAGAATCGGCCTTCAGGACATTGACCTCCTGACTGATGGATGCACTGGTGTTAGCCTACCCAGTCTTTGATAAACACTTCATGCTCCATACAGACGCCAGTGGCTATGCCATTGGCGGAGTCCTCAGTCAGAAGCACCTGGAGGGTGAATGCCCAGTCACCTACATGAGCAGGACCCTCTCTGATGTAGAAACCCAATACAGCATGGTAGAAAAAGAGACACTGGTGGCAGTCTTCAGCATCCTGCAGTTTAAGGACTACCTGTGGGGCCAGAAGTTCAACTTGGTCACCGATCACAGCCCACTGAAATCTATCCTGGTCATGTCAATGGACTCACCCTGACTACAGCGCAGGGGGCTATGCCTGGCTGAATATGACTTCGAGGTGAAATATTGGAAGGGCAAGGAAAACGCCAATGCCTATGCCATGAGCAGGCTCATCCAAGGAGCACCCCCACCTAAAGAAGAACCTGCCAACCAGTGCCAAGCAATCACCTGGGCCAGGCAATGAGCGGCGACGCAGCAGGCAGAAAACGCTCAAACCACAGAAATACCCCAGGAAACAGCACCAACTGGAAACAACCAGAAGGAACCCCCGGAAGACCCCTACGAAGGGGAGGGAGGACTTCCGTTCGTGGATCAAGGACCAGGACATCCAATACTGGAAGACTGTCCACCAATCGTTTGGCTAGATGCCTGCTTCAAGAAAGAACAAGGGCTGGATCCATGGCTAGGGGCAGTTATAGCCTGGATACTAATGGGAGAACTCCCATTGCACCCACAGGAAGCTGCAAGGGTAAAGAAAGCGGCCCAAGAAATGATCATAGGACTGGGATGCTTGCTGATGCAATGGAAACCAAACCCAGGAGCCACACAGCAACCCACGGTGGTGCCCACCTCACTCATCACACTCGTGATGGAGGAGCACCACGACCTACTGGGATGTCATTTGGGAGTGGCCCAAACGCTGTCCCGACTGCGGCAATACTATTGGGGGGAATCAATGGTCAAAGACATCACAGCCCACATCCTGGCGTGGCAAACCTGTGACCAGACCAAAGCCCGGGGCAAACTTCTGGTGGCCCAATGGTGCCACTGCGCATAGGACCCCCTTCCATCACATCAAGCTGGACTGCATGGGACCACTTCCGCTCACAGAAGATGGCAACAAATATATCATAGCCGCCATTGATGGATTCACCAAGTGGGTGGAAGCAAAAGCAGTGCCAAATATCAAGTCCAACACCGTCGCCGACTTCTTGTTCACAGAAATTATTGCCCGCCACAGTGCTCCAAGGGAGATCATGACAGATAAGGCCAAGGATCTCATCAATAAGACCATTCAGGAATTGAACAACCTATTCAAGGTGCACCACATAACTTCTGTCCCCTACATGCCCACCACCATGGGAGGCATAGAACGAGTCAACCGGAAAATTGGGGAGATGCTGAGAGCACACTGCAAGGTCCACAAGAATTTTGTGGGACCGGTTCCTGGCAGCCTCACTCATGGTTATCAGGACGAGCGCCACCGGAGAGACACTGGCCTATCTACTCTTTGCCCAGGATCTCCTCTGGCCACAAGAAGTGGCACTGCTCCCATTCAACCTGCAGTATATGGAGACTCACAACTACGCCACCAATCTCACGCTCACCCTGCACACAGCCCAGACTCTGGCTAAGCAGCACCTGCTTGGTGCGCAGGCCACGATGAAGAGGCAGGTGGACAGGGCACTCCACAACCGCCAAACCACGGTTTACAGCCCAGGAGATCGAGTATGGCTGAGCTGAGCTATCCCAGGAACGTGGTCAAGAAAGTTGAGAACTGGAAACTGAAGTGGAACCCCAAAGGCCCCTACCTGGGTCACCATGACTTCCCATCTACCGCCAACCCCTGTCAGCGCCTAAAGTGATGCACCAGGTGAGAACGAAGACACACAGGTGCTGAGGGCCTTCCACCTTCATTTCATTGAGTCTTTCCCTAGTCATTAATTGGAAGAAAGCAATTGCCAAGGCCGATCGCCACCGCAAAACGAGCCCTGGAGATGTGTAGTCTGCGAAACATCAACCCACTGGGGGCGAGGAAGGAGGTACCAAATACCCCACCCCGCCTGGAGAGAGGAAGCCAGGGGGGTGAGCCACCAAAGCACCCACTCGGAAACCCCCGCCGCCGCCGGAGGCAGTGGCGAGAGCCAAAAGAGTGACGGGGCAAGGGAAGGAAGGAGTGGAGAGCGCCAGGATGTCTGGATGTGCCAAATTCTTCTTCCCCTTCCCCCGTTTCTTCTTCTTTGCCACCAGGGGAGCCGGGGGTGGTGGAGGAGATGGCAGAACCGATGGCAGATGAGGGGTCGGAAAAGCAGGCCGAGAAAACCAGGGCGCTGGAGTAGGGGGCACGGAGGAGTGAGGATGAAGAAACCCCACCAGCGTTCGCGACACCACTCGCCGCGAGGGAGATGAAGAGAGCAGCGGGACATCGGGGCCTCTGGCGACGATGCTCTCATGGGCAAAACTGGAAAACTCTGGCAACCCACCCAGTGCAGCCCAGTCGAACTCCGCCCCAGCGCCCACACCCTCCTCCCGATCTAGGAGGAAACACAAAACCATCCATGACCGAAAGAGAAGGAAAGAGGAATAGAAGATACCTTCCGTTGGAGGCTCCAACATGGACTCCTCGTAATCCACAAGGTAGGAGACGTTGTAGTCCATCAGGTGGGGACGATGCGTGACCTCCGGAAGATGACGACGATGCCAGATGTCCGGCGGAACCCCGGCCCTCCACCCCCACTTCACGCACCACGGACTCCAGGTTGTATGACTGAGACAGGAATTAATCAGGAAAAACCCAAGAGAAGATGAGGAAGCGGAACCAGATGGTATCAATCGTGCACTGCCAACATCGTAGTAGCCACAGCACTATCCAGGACAGGACTGGGGCCCCGAGCCTCTTCAAGGACCCGCATCACCACTTCCTCCAACCACTCCATCACTACACCTACAACTAGATCCATGCCAAAGCCCCAGGTATGCCAATTTCACGTCCCGGAAGAACAGAGAAGGGAAGGGGGACATAGACAGACACACAGCACAAATAATCAACCCAGCAGGATATTGCCTAATGCCGAAAGCCAGTGGCAAACCTGAGGAGTCAGGGGACGCACACAAGGCAGTGGCCGAGAGCGAGAAGGGGTAATGACAACAGATATTGTAGCCCAAAGAATGTAGGACCCAAAAACAGCCTACATTCGCCAGGTGTACAATGCCTAAGTCCTCCCAGCAGCAAAGGGGGACTCAGAGCGGGCGAGCGGAGTTGTAGACAACCACAATGTCATCGTCATCCTCTCCGGCCACTCCTACACTCCTCCACACACCCTCCGAAAACCTGCCAAACTTGCCGAGTGAGGCAGCCCCACCATTCCGTCTTCTTCAACACACAGATGCAAGGCCACGCCCCATTGCCGGCCACAGCTGACATTCCAGCACAGAGGCAGGCCAGCCAAAGAGGAGGCAAAGGGAAGTGGAGATCCAGTGGGGAGGGGAGGGCACACGCAATTATCAGTGCCCTCTCCCTCCCCATCGGAAACCCACCCCCCCATAGAGTAGGGCAACGCTGGCAGCTAAAAGAGGGAGAGAGGAGAAGCCCTATAAGAATGCAACCCAACCAACCCACCACAAGTAATGACAACTCACCAGAAATCCAGGTTTTGCCTTGACAAAAGGGGATAGAGGGGGAGGAAATGGCAGGAAGGGAGGGCACAATAGCACAATGGCAAGCACCACCGCCCTCCTACCAAACCCCCCCCCCCCCCGGTTAGGCCCCGAATTCGGACACCCCTCTCAGACAACACAATCACACTGGTTAGGCAAGCCGCAACATACATCCACATGCAGATGCAGATGCACATGCAATGGCACTTCAGATGCTACAGAAGGGGCCAGGAATACAGCCAGGGGCAGAGTGATAAAAATCCAAAACACAGAATCTTTACTAGACTCAGGCCTGGGCTAAAGAGAAACAAGGCCAGCGGGGGAAAGGAGGGGAGCATCAGCTAGTGGCCCCACAGGTAGGCCTCCACGGCCTTCAACTCCGTGTGCACCCAAGGCTTCTTGTTCCCCTCCTCCCCATTCAGTGCACCGCGGTTGCTTCCCGGCACCGCCTACAACCCCTAAGGCTACCCCTCGGACAACACTCCCCTGACCACCCCAGGCGGAACAAAAGCTGAGAGAGGGGAGAGAAGTGCCAGAAGAAGAATAACTGAAGGACAAACCTTGAAGATGTAGTTCAGCACGGCATCCAGGTGGAACTCCCACATGTGCATCACCAGGCCGGCGGCGACCATTTGGGGGCAGACGGTGACTTTGTGGCTCACATGGTACACATTGCCCCCGCCCAGCAGAGAATTCAACTGGTGGCTCATCAGTGGAGCAAAAAGGGGCGCATACGTTCATGGTGTCGCAAACAAAGGGGGACACTTCCTTCAGCAGTGACAGGAGGCAGAAGGGCTTATCCTTGGAAACCTGCTTGAACACGGTCTGCAAGACCAGTTGTAGAGCCAAGGACAGGAGAAAAGAAGGACAAGGAAACTGGGCCAGTGAAGAGGTTGCGCTGCCAATGCAGAGAGCTGCCCAGGTCCCAGAGGATGATCACGGCATGCATGACGTTCAAGGCATAGGTGATGTCTGGCCGCCGCAGGACCCAAGCCGGCCCTAGGATCAACCTCCCTCCCAGCAGGGCACCGCCGCCCAACTTCTCAACCGCCCGGTGAACTTCCAACACCCGCATTGCACTCCTCTGCTCTAACTGCTGAACTCTCTTCAACCCAGCTCAAGGCCTAAAACTGCATACCACCCCAAAACTGACGGGAAAAGCCAAGGAAGGGGAGGATGGATAGGAAGGGCCAGGCAGGGCCAATGAAATGGACTTAGGCCCTGCTAGCGGACTGCGATAGGCCAGCTTGGGCACACCCCCCATACTAGCGTACAGAGGGGAGAAAGGGGGGCGTTGGGCTGGCTTGGGCAGGCCCAACCAGATGTCTAGTGCCGGCATACCCAGGGACAGCCCTTTTGAGCCAACTGATACCCCTCCGCCTGCACCCCAGGCCTGCCCGGGCAAAATGCAGTCAGCCATAGAGGGAAAAGCAAGAACCAGGCTGGGACACTGAGAACCCTGCCCTGCTTTGTGCCTCCTTCAGCATATGCTCATCACCCCGCCTTGCCGTGTGTCAGTCAAAGGGAGAGGCACTGTCAATTCGGTACATGAGAAATAAAAAGCATAAAATCAGCCAAAATAAAATAAACTGTCAATGAGAGAATCTGCGATGCCAATAGTCATGCCAGAGATGAAGAGCCGATGAGACGACAGGGGGCAAATTTGGGCACATGAGAACGGGTAGGAGTGGGTAGGGAGAAGGCGACGGAATTGGGCAGGAGCACCCAGCAACGCATCCTCAGGAAAGCGTCCAGCCGCTCATGCCCCGCTCCCCAGGTCAGCACTAAAAAGGTTTTCCATTCCCCTCCCTACCTCCATCAACACCCTGTGAGAAGGGCCAGAAGAGGCAAGCAGAACAGGAGAGAACCAGGAGAAGAGGCTGAGGCGGGAAGGGCTGGAAGGCGAGGAGCAGCAACTGGGGCGGTGCCGAGCATGCCCCACCACAACTGGACCAGCCACCACCAGCACTGCACCCAAAGCGCCACCAGGTACCTAATTTGCATCATCTGCAAGCCACTCACCCCAACAAATTGTCACCATGGGAGGGATAGTAGACGCAAAAAGGGTTGCTGAGAGTGTCTTGGGGAAGACAGTAAATAGTCCTGCCCCACCCTACACTCGCCCCCCCCCCCCACCACCAACCCAAAACCCCCCCCACCCACCAAACCCACCCCCATTCCTGCATTCCACAATGGGGATGACAAGCCAAACGAACACATGAGTCAACACAGGCACAGATGCTGCCCAACCTTTGGGGGGGGAACCTGGCAGAAGAAGGAAAAAGGGGGTGTGAACAGAGCAGGAAGGGGATAAGTGGGCAGTATGGGTAATGTCCCTTCCCCATTTTTTCAAACCCCATAACCAGCCACCCTCAAGACCAGATGGGTCGAGTCAGGCCCGACCAAGCCTCTGCCAAGGCCAGGCAGAAAGTCAGCCACACATGGCAATAAGAAGGGAGTCACTTACCATTCCAGGGCTGACAGGTAGGCAGAGAAGTTGAGAGAGAGACAACCCTGTTTCTACCGGCAGTCATAGTTATGCCAATCTGCGGAAGCGAGGCAGAAACTGTGATGATCGGTAAAACCAAGGGTGTCCTAGCACATAGTCAGAAAAAAAGGACACACAAAGCCACGGCCAGAAAAAAAACAACAATAGGTTGCCAAGTGAGAAATTCGCCCTTCCATCCGCTGACAACCAGTCATCTGCTCTAGAGCACCAGATGACATGGTTGCAGCAGAAGAAGAGGCAACCCCAAGTCACCTAGAATCAAAAAACTGGAAAGACTTACCCGTGGACCAGGCGCTCTCCCCAGTGGCGAGAGACATGGGTGCGTCTGGGCCTAAACGCACACCATTGCTTCTTGCCAAAGGGTAGAGCGGAAGAAAGGACCCCAGCTATCTCTTCTCTGCTTGTATTTGTTAGCGCAGGTGGGAGGCTAACAAGACACAGGCTAGAGAGAGGCAGCTAAGGGAAGGAGACGACGGAAGGGCACAGGGCAGAGAAATTCCCGCCACAGTGACTCAACAGCCAAAAGATAGGAACAGAGGCAAAGGCTGCCTATTCTTTGGGCCCTTGAGGCAGCAGGCGGGAATAGCAAAGGCGGGTAAAGGAGAGCCAGTATGAGGCTAGATGCTCACTCCTTTATACCCGCGAGGCAGACAAAGTGAGGTGAAAGTGAGAGATTTTGATTCGCCTGTTCCTGCCCCCTCACTTTCTGATTCGCCATCCCAAACCTTCCTCAGACGGGCCGGGAGACAAAACACCCAACCAACAAATTCAAAAACCAGGAAACAATGAGAAGGGTTCTTGCGGGGCAAATAGGGAAGACAGGGGGGAGTGAAAGTCATGCTTGCGTCTACAGTGCAAACTTGAACCAATCCTCAACCTGACACTCCCACATCTGGGTGGAGATAAGCAGGCATCGTCCTCCTCCTTACACACCCCTTTCTTCTTTTGCCACGCGCAGTGCCTGGCCAACAAATGCCTCGCCACCACCATTCAAACGCAAAGGATTTATCAAACCCAACATCAAAAAGTGTGGACACATGTCAAATCATCACCACCAGTCAGAGGAACCGGGAGAGAAGGCGGAATCAAGGCGGAAGTAGACCAGCATAGGATTCACCTCCTCCAAACTATCACTCAGACCACCGCCGCCCTGGCCTCCAGAAATTGTACCGGACGGACCTGCCACGTTGGCCCCACCCACCGGAAGATCACCAGTGACCGCACCATAATTGGCATCTCAACCGGAAGACATGCGACAATGGGCAGGAGATCAAACGGAAGAACAGGGAGCGAAGGCAAGAGTAGGAGGATAGCAGCGATGGAGTGAGGGCCAGAGAACTCGACGACGGCAGGCGCAGGGTCCGCAGGATCCAAGCGCTCCCCTTCTTCCTTGGAGATCGCCTCACCCTCCTTGTCCTCATCCTCGTCATCCTCCTTAGCTTCTTCTTCGTTGGGGATGCTCAGATCCAGCCCACCCGCCTCTTCCGCCATCCCTGCCAATACTTCTGCCTGAGACCCCTAGCAACCGGAGATAAGGGAGCTAACAGTCCGCCATGTGAAGAGCCCTCTTGGTCTTCTTCGCGGGTGGAGGCTCCGACAAACCCCCGTACTTGGCCTTAGCTTTTCTGATGATATAGGCCAGCCCCTCCGTGGAAGAACGGTTGGAGGGTCAGATCATCGGGGTAGAGTAGGGGCGAGAAAGGATGAATCCGGTGGGATCCTCACGATTGCCGCTCCCCACAGGACCCTGCCAACTGGCATCCACCCCCAGCACCCCAGAGACCAGGCTGCAGCAAAGGCGCCAGGAGACGACAAACACTGGGATGGACAGCAACACCAACTCTGGCTCACCCGCGCCCTCACCTTGATGAGCAATCAATAGGGCCCGAGCAGCTGTGGATCACCAACACTCCAAACCGGAAAAAGGAGCAGAAAGGAGTACTATGGATGCACCAAGCTGCGTCATGGCGCCAAACCCGAGACCGCCACTCCTTTGTGGTCACCCCCTTGATCTTGGACGAATCCTGCGCATTGTAGGGAGGAGGATATCCGTGGGGATAATCCATGATGAAGGCCCGGAAGTAGGCATCTTGACGCAGCCCGTCCTGTCGCGTGTAGGAAGCCGTGTAGTTGTTGCCCGGAGGCCAGCGGTAGACACTGCCAGAGATAGGACCATGCAAACCGTCTATCCAGAAACTTTCTCGTATTTTGTCATACATGAAAAGATTTTTGAAATTTTTCCTGTATTTTATATAGATGGGAGAAAAATTTCAGGGAGACGGTTAGTCGTATCCTGTTTGTCGAAACATGTTTGTCAAAATACAACAAAATACGACAAAATATTACGATAAAAGGTTTGAGGCTTAGGACGATGGAAGGCTGAGTTTTGAATGCTCTGTCACAGTTTTCTCATTGATTCTTATGCGTGACAGTTGGAGAAGGTGAGGGAAGGTGATTGTGAGATTAACCTTGACTCTGAGGATGCCTTTTGTGACCTCTTTTGGGTATTGCTTGGTCTTGGTATTGCATAGGTGACCACCTCTGTCTCTGTGGTGAAGCATAGGAAACCTCCCTCTTCACTCTCATGTTGCATAGAAGCCCTTCTCCATCCCTCTGATGAAGCATAGGAGCCTCCCGTCTCACATGGACAGGGAACACTCATTTGCAGCATGGCAGGTTGGGCCTGGTTAGTACCTTCCGTCCGATCTGCAGAGTTAAGCAACGTTGGGCCTGGTTAGTACCTGTCTTACAGGCCTGCCGTCCGATCTGCGAGGTTAAGCAACGTTGGGCCTGGTTAGTACCTGTCTTACAGGCCTGCCGTCCGATCTGCGAGGTTAAGCAACGTTGGGCCTGGTTAGTACCTGTCTTACAGGCCTGCCGTCCGATCTGCGAGGTTAAGCAACGTTGGGCCTGGTTAGTACCTGTCTTACAGGCCTGCCGTCCGATCTGCGAGGTTAAGCAACGTTGGGCCTGGTTAGTACCTGTCTTACAGGCCTGCCATCCGATCTGCGAGGTTAAGCAACGTTGGGCCTGGTTAGTACCCTTATCAGTTAGCTAACTAGCTTACTAGTCATGTATGGTTATAACAAAGGATGGGGGAGGCCTTGCGAAACATTACACATATGGGTATGGAGCTTCCTATGTTATAACATAGGCACATAGGGCCTTTGAATCATTAAGGGCTGGCTCCTAGAACCCACCCCCCAAAGATATACACCCCCCCCCCCTCCGAAGATATACACCCCCCCGAAGATATACACCCCCCCCCGTAGATATACACCCCCCCCAAAGGGTACTATATTGAAAATTTTTTATTGCCTTAACATACTTCTCTTTACATATCTCGAAATTTAAACTCACGGAATTTTCATGTAGATGATTAAATACCTACTTTTTTTTACAAACATAGTTAGTCTATACCGGATGGCGGGCGCATGCCTACCAGGAGTAGGGGCTTGTCCCCTACCAGGAGTACCTTTCAAGATTCCAACTCAAAAGCTTAGATGCATGCTCGTCCTTGACAAGGTCATGACTGTGGCAGTACCTACTAGTTAGTCTATACCGAGTTCATTGATGTTTTAAAGTGATCAACTTGGTAAGGACTAACTAGTAGGTACTGCCACAGTGAAAGGACGAGCCTTTTAGTTTTTGTGTTGGCTACGCCCTATATAGCGGTATAGACTAACTAGTAGCATGACGAACACGGTATAGACTAACTAGGTATAGACTCAGTAAAAAAGTAGGTATTTAGTTGTTTAGAAAAAAATTCTGTGAGTTTAAATTTTGAGATATGTAAAGAGAAGTATGTTAAGGCAATAAAAAAATTTTTAATATAGTACCCTTCGGGGGGTGTATATCTACGGGGGAAGGGTGTAAGTCTTTGGGGGGGGGGGGGTGTAAGTCTTCGGGGGGGGGGGGGTGTAAGTCTTCGGGGGGGGGGTTCTAGGAGCCAGCCTCATTAAGCTTCTAAGCACAAGCATGGGGACATGGACATGGAAGGCGACTAACCATTAGGGGTCTCCCCCGACCCTATGTTATAGCATACAGGGACCCCCGCTAAAAAACCACCATTTTTAGAAAAAACGAAAATGATAACTTTTCAATAAAAATTGATTGTGTCAGTATCAGTACATTTTAGAATAACCTAAGAATACCTTCATTGTACTAATTGAGAACCCTTTAGTTTACACACGTCATCTTTTTGGAGTCAAAACTTTATTATGACTAGTCACTATTAAATAGGCAAAAACGGCCAAAACAGCCCCAAACCTGGTTTATTTCGACTTTGAATCACTTATAATAAATAATCCCTTTTATTAATTCATTGCAGAATGCGTATTTGTGAGCCTTAATTATTATTGAGAATTAAAACTATCGCACTATGGTCAAATATTCGAATTTATTGCAAATCTTTGATATTTCTTGGCATTTGAAGCTTAAACACTAGTCATTTAGGCTTTTTAAGGTGTAACTTTACTTTTTCAACCCAAAACTTCAACAGAAGTTGGGGTAAATATGTGCAAATTGCTTAGAAGATCTTTATTTATAAGTTTGTTGTTGGGGGCAACATGGGTTTTAGGTGAAAAAGTTGGTGGGATTGGTCCTGCAAAAATGGTGGTTTTTTAGCGGGGGGCCCTGTACTAAGCCTCCCCCATCCATCCCTATGTTGAAGCATGGGAGGCATCCCCCATCTCTATGTTGAAGCATAGGAGGCCTCCCCCGTCCCTATGTTGAAGCATGGGAGGCCTCCCCCGTCCCTATGTTGAAGCATAGGATCCCTCCCATGTCCCTATGACGAAGCCTAAGGAGCATTTCCTTACGTATGAAGACTTATTGGATGTAATAGGAGTCACTTTTGGTCGATCAGAAGCAAAAAAACAATGTATAGAAGCAAATAAGGCCTTCACACAACAGCTTTGGTGGAAAAATGGAAAAAATTATATTTTTGTCGTATTTTTTTCGTATTTTGCATGTTGAAAATTTCAAATTTTTTCATGTTTTTTATTTTGTCGTATTGGCCTAAAAAAAAGTCCTATCTCTGGACACTGCTGTGTGTCCTCGGGGTGACAGATGACATCCAAGTCCCACATCCCCGTGCCCTCCTCATACATCATCGGCACCTCCTGAGGCCAACAATCCACCCATTGGTGAGGAGGACAGAATCGCAGCACCCAACGGAGCCAGCCGGGCGCTGCAACAACCTCAGTTATCATCAAAAAAAGGAGGGGGGAGAGGGGAACAAGGAGTGCCAAAGTTCATGTCCAAGGGACGGAGGCGAGGATTGAAGCCAGTCATGTCGATTTGATCAGCACTCACGCCCGTCCTCATGTTCACACAGGCACCTGACACAAATCCCTCCACCATCCACCCTGAGAGGAGAGAGGACAAGCGCATACGAAGATGAGCCAGATCAACCACCGGCCATGGTCCGGCCATCGGAAAGGCTATGGGAAGGAGCTGCTGCTTGGAGGACAAGTCACGCAGCGCCCTCAGATGCAAGCACCACTCCATCTTGGTTTCATAATGGTAGGGACGCGTGAGCTCAATGACTTCGCAACCAGTAGCCTGACAAAGGCAATCACTCCAACCCGACAGGGATAGCAACGACTCAAGATGAAATATCAGGAGCGGAGAAGAAGAGGAATGGAGTGGGGAGCCGATGGGAGCAGGCCGCCAGCTTGCAGCCCACCTTCAGCCAGGAAAGGAAGGCGGGGTTGGGCAGCAAGTTCTGCAACAGAGTATGTCACTATTGGCAAACCAAGAACCAAAAAACCAAACCCCCAGGCTGTTGATGCACAGGACCACGTTCAGAGGCTCCTCCACTCGCAGCCCAACCAAGTAGCCATTCAGAGGGCACAGAGCCACATGATAGGCCTGTGTCAGATGCCAGCTCGTCTGCCAGATGTATTGGACCAGCTCCGGGTAACAACGGCGGATCAACGGAGATAGCATGGCCACTGAGACTTCCGGGTACCACTTCTTCCAGAAGAAGATGCTTCCCCACTCCAATCCAGACCACGGTTGAAGCCCCAAAAAGATCCACAGAGACTCACCATGTGATGCAGCTCCGGAACAAGGGCAAATGGAGCAGGGGCAGCGGAGTGGAAGAGGCTGCAGTGACCGACCAACAAGGCAAAGTGCAGAGGCCGGATCTCATGACCCCCAGGAGTGGTCTGAGGAAGCCAACTGCTAAGGTCACCTGACCAGAAAAAGGGAAGGAACCAGGAAGCGTCGGTGATGGAGGAGGACATAGATCAGACTCCCAAACTCGTCCCCACCCCAGCAAATGATAATGGCGGCTGCTGACAGCCTGTCCGCCGATCAGGACAATCGCCTCCTTGTCTTGCAAGCTTGGGGACCCTGCCATACGGACACCTCACCACAACCCTCGTGGCATCAGAGGACAAAGCAGCCCTCGGGGCGGAGAAGGTTTCAGTAGAAGGAGAAGAGAGGTTGAGGGTGTAAGTCTCGGCTTGCCTGCCTCCCGCAGCCAACCCTCACGCCTCCTCAACAGTGTAATCCAAAAGCCAAACCTCCTCCAATACCCCCCCTCACCGATCATAAGCCACACCCCAAACAGCAGCCAGACACACCATTCCCAGACGCCATCCCCAGATCAGCCAACCTGAAGCGTACAAACCAACCAGCTCCAGGGTAAAGGCATGGCCAAACTGACGTTTGGCAGACTCGTTGAGGAATTTTAATTAGTAGAGGAAGTGTGGCAGGAGGAGCAGAGCCTCTGTGAGGTTGCTAGCTTCCCTGGCCTTGCTAATCGTGTAGCAAAGGGTTTATAGTCCTTGGACTAAGGAGGGCCAGATGGCATCTCTCCTGGAGGCTACTCATGGGAGTAGTTAGGTAGGTTTCGTCCATATTCTATTATAATCCAGACCTACGGGCGGACTCATCAGTGGATTCCGAAGGTGAATGCAGAGGCCTTTTTTGGACCTATGTCAATTATGTGTGCCCTGGGTGGCTGATTTTATCAGCCTGCTGAAGCGCCGGGATTTTCCTCCCTGTATGTTGTTGAACAGGTACGGGTATTTTTGACCGCGGCGCGGCCCGAAGGGCCGCTCCGCGGTCTATAGAGGTTACTCAACTTTTGTCCTCATGTAGGTATATATATATATATATATATATATATGTATCTGGAAATGCTGGCCCCGGGCGAATTCTCAACGGATTTGGACAAACTTTTTTTTCCTGAAAGGTAATGCTATTTTAGGAAGATCTGGAGGGGTAGACCCGGAATTTGAGCATTTGAAACATTACTTTTTTGGGTAGAAAGGTTGAAAAATGGGGTATGCTGTAAAATGCTCAATTCTCAACGGATTTTGACAAACTTTTTTTTCCCTAAAAGGTAATAATATTTTAGGAAGATCTGGAGGGGTGGAACTGATCCCGGAGCATTTGAAACATTACTTTTTTGGGTAGAACTTTTGAAAAATGGGGTATGTTGAGAAATGGCGGATTCTCAACGGATTTGGACAAACTTTTTTTTTGCTGAAAGGTAATTTCATTTTAGGAAGATCTGGAGGGGTGGAACTGGTCCGGGAGCATTTGAAACATTACTTTTTTGGGTAGAAAGTTTGAAAAATGGGGTATGTTGAGAAATGGCGAATTCTCAACGGATTTGGACAAACTTTTTTTTTGCTTAAAGGTAATAACATTTTAGGAAGATCTGGAGGGGTGGAACTGGTCCCGGAGCATAAGAAACATAACTTTTTTGGGTAGAAATTTTTAAAAAAGGGGTATGTTGAGAAATGGCGAATTCCCAATGGATTTGGACAAACTTTTTTTTTAATTAAAGGTAATAACATTTTAGGAAGATCTGGAGGGGTGGAACTGGTCCCGGAGCATAAAAAACATAACTTTTTTGGGTAGAAATTTTAAAAAATGGGGTATGTTGAGAAATGGCGAATTCTTAACGGATTTGGACAAACTTTTTTTTTGCTTAAAGGTAATAACATTTTAGGAAGATCTGGAGGGGTGGAACTGGTCCCGGAGCATAAGAAACATAACTTTTTTGGGTAGAAATTTTAAAAAATGGGGTATGTTGAGAAATGGCGAATTCCCAATGGATTTGGACAAACTTTTTTTTTGCTTAAAGATAATAACATTTTAGGAAGATCTGGAGGGGTGGAACTGGTCCCGGAGCATAAGAAACATAACTTTTTTGGGTAGAAAGTTGGAAAATTGCAATATGCGGTTTTTGCACTGTAGTACCTGAAGTCTTGAGAATTACACAGAAGGGTTGATTTTTTTGTTCACTAGTCTTATATGTCGATTCTAAACTTTGCTTGAGCTGTGCTTACTTTTGAAATTGGTTGATAACCCACAGACTTGATTTTTGAGTTACAAAGTATCATATAAAGGATGCGCTCCGCGGTCACCTATTGCGCTTTGCGCCATATACTTGTTTGCATAGTTTTCTGCAAATTTTCTTGAAGTCTTCATCGCTATAACCCCTCTGTCTGAAGGTTCTGGCTGCTATGTTTACTTCATCTGTGAAGTAGCTCCAATGAGAGCAGGCCCTTGCTGCTCTTAGCAATTGGAAAAAAGGACGTTTTTCCCGATTGCGTAAGGCTGGTTGCTATCTCGCCATGGCATATTGAGGACTTTGAAGTTGAAGTCTCTCCTTTTGTCGTACAGTTTTCTTCTTGTACCACCTTGCTCGATGTCAAGGTCTAGGAAATGGATCCATTTATCCCCTTCGTCTTCGAAGGTGAGTGGTAAGGAGGCTGGGTATATGTCCTTGCAGTATGATTTCAGTGAATTCGTGTTTACTGCGAGGATATCGTCCACATAACGTCTGCAGTAATGCAGTTTTTTAGCTGCTTCCAGATTGGAGCGACTAGACATGAAGTCGAACTCCAGTTTGGAGAGCACCAAGTCGGCTATGATGGGGCTACAGCTTGAGCCCATCGCAATCCCTTTCGTTTGACGAAAGTTAATTCCAGCGAAGCTAACGAAAGCGTTTTTGACCGCGGAGCGGCCCGAAGGGCCGCTCCGCGGTCTATAGAGGTTACTCAACTTTTGTCCTCATATATATATATGTGTGTATATGTTCCTGGACATGCTGGGAACGGGCGAATTCTCAACGGATTGGGACAAACTTTTTTTTTCCTGAAAGGTAATGCAATTTTAGGAAGATCTGGAGGGGTAGACCCGGTTTCCGAGCATTTGAAACCTTACTTATTTGGGTAAAAAGGTTTTAACATTGCAATATACAGTTTTTGCGATGTAGCTACTGTAATCTTGAGAATTGCACCGACAACTTGAGTTTTTTTGTTCACAAGTCGTATATAACGATTCCAAATCTGTGCTTACTTTTGAAAATGGTTGAGAAACCACAGACTTTTCCTCTTGAGTGACAAACTTTTGCGCATAACAAAAGCATCAATAATTAGTAGCAGCTGAACGGCTGATAATTGAACAGAACACTTGAGTTTTTTTGTTCACTAGTCGTATATAGCAATTCCAAATCTGTGCTTACTTTTGAAAATGGTTGAGAAACCACAGACTTTTCCTCTTGAGTGACAAACTTTCGCGCATGACAATAGCATCAATAATTAGTAGCAGCTGAACGGCTGATAATTGAACAGAACACTTGAGTTTTTTTGTTCACAAGTCGTATATAGCAATTCCAAATCTGTGCTTACTTTTGAAAATGGTTGAGAAACCACAGACTTTCCCTCTTGAGTGACAAACTTTTGTGCATGACAATAGCATCAATAATTAGTAGCAGTTGAACGGCTGATAATTGAACAGAACACTTGAGTTTTTTTGTCCACAAGTCGTATATAACGATTCCAAATCTGTGCTTACTTTTGAAAATGGTTGAGAAACCACAGACTTTTCCTCTTGAGTGACAAACTTTTGCGCATAACAAAAGCATCAATAATTAGTAGCAGCTGAACGGCTGATAATTGAACAGAACACTTGAGTTTTTTTGTTCACTAGTCGTATATAGCAATTCCAAATCTGTGCTTACTTTTGAAAATGGTTGAGAAACCACAGACTTTCCCTCTTGAGTGACAAACTTTTGCGCATGACAATAGCATCAATAATTAGTAGCAGCTGAACGGCTGATAATTGAACAGAACACTTGAGTTTTTTTGTTCACAAGTCGTATATAGCAATTCCAAATCTGTGCTTACTTTTGAAAATGGTGGAGAAACCACAGAACTATGTGCTCCGCGGTCACCTATTGCGCTTTGCACCATATACTTGTTTTGTTCACAAGACATATATACCGATTCTAAATCTGTGCTTACTTTTGAAAATGGTTGAGAAACCACAGACTTGCCCTCTTGAGTGACAAACTTTCATGCATGACAATAGCATCAATAATTAGTAGCAGCTGAACGGCTGATAATTGAACAGAACACTTGAGTTTTTTGTTCACAAGTCATATATACCGATTCTAAATCTGGCTTACTTTTTAAAATGGTTGAGAAACCACATACTTTTCCTTTTGAGATGCAATGTTCACCTTCACAGCAGAAATTTTCTTTAAAATTAGGATATTGCTACTTGTGAAGGTGCAAGCGCTCCGCGGTCACCTATTGCGCTTTGCGCCATATACTTGTTTGTTATCTCTGTCACGAGACACTTGACTTCCGCGATGGACAGGCTCCAAGCGCATTTTTTGAGCAAATTGTGGAGATAACAGTTCCTGACCTTTGTGATATAGTTATATCTTTTCCCGATGGTGTCCATAATTTCATGGAGCTTCTTCTCAATAAGGCTATGTTCTAGAGCCGTGAATAGCGTGCTGAAATCTGCAGTGCAGATTGGTCCCATTCGTGCTTTGCCCATGGTGTCCTGCATGTGGCATATTTCCATTGAGTTGGACACGCTCCAATAGAGGTTTAGTCCTCTTTGTTTGCCTATCATTTCGGCATATCTTCGCCAATGGACTTTCATTGTTGAAAGAATCCTCGTCATTAGGTCATTTAGACCTTTCATGGAGCTTTTTGAGGCTCCAGCGATGAATCGAGCCTTTGGTGGATTTTTATGGAATTTTGGTCCATGCCAAAGTATGGGAATGCATTGCATTTTTTCTGGCACTCCCTGGTCCAGGAATTGTCTAGTCAACGTATCATGCACATCGACCAGGTATTCAGTGCTGAAATTAGTAGGCTTGTACGTCCGGTTTCCTTCAATAACCAGACCTTCTGTGCTTTTGGAAATGCCCATTTCCTCGCAATGTTTTAGGGCGTAACCCTTTTTGCATGCGATGGAAAAATTCGTAGCAGCCTTGTCTACTGGTGCCAGGATGAAATCTTTGTGCAATTTTTTAATTGCGCCTAGACTTCTTGAATGCGAGGCACAGGTCTCTTCATACCTGCTTTTGGAGATTTTTTGCTGAGCTTTTACGCTCGTGGAAAGCAAATTGTCTCTGGCCTCCCCATATAGGTCCCTTGTCTCATTGACGGTGCAGCCGAATTCCGATCTCAATAGCCACGTCCAATGGACCAAAGCATTCTCAGTTGCAATCTTGGCTTCTAGAACGCTTGGGCTTAGGTGCGGCCGGAATTCGGTGCCTTTGCCTAGCAGGGACTGACATTCATTTGGTAGCCAGTCTATCCTGCCAGTGCAAATATGCCCAAGCACCAAAGTGCTCATTTCACCTTGACTGCAATTGCAGTCCTCCTCCAGGAGTCTTTCTAAAGACGCTGGTTTGAGTTTTTTAAGAAAACCACTGTAATTGAAACATTCCAGACCTAACTGTGTACCCGTTTTAGGTATAAACTGGATTTCCTTATTGCAGGCTTCAGCATTTGGTGGCTGTTTAGTTAGCTATTGTGGGGCAATCCACTCGCTAAGTCGGTTTGGGAATTGGCAGATCATTCGCACGGGTTTTTCGGTCTTGACCATTGTAGTTGCTTTTCCAATTCTCCAGCACTCATAGCTGGACAGAAGTTGGTAAAGCCTGAAGCCGATGTCTCCAGACAGATTCTTTGCTGTCCTAGCGCAGGTCCTTAGTTCCTGGTTGGAGAGGCGTTGAAAAGAACGGTAGTATTCAGCCAGGTTCCAAGAGAAAATGGCTAAATTTCTGCAGAAATTTTCCGCTATGAGCTGCGATCTAATGTGGTTTGAGGATTTTTTCCTCGTACTCCTGCTGCTGTGGTTTCGTATCAGTGATTTCTGATATTTTATTTGAAACCATGGGATAGTTGCCCTCGACATTGGATCAATGCTTTCATTGAATGATCCATATCCTTTGATGGACATATTCAGTCCCCACGGGTAGGCTGTGTTGAGAGCAAGAATATATTCTTTCTCAACTTCTGCTAAATTGATCGCTGTTTGCGATAGCACGCTTAAGCTAGGTATTAGCGGGCGGCCATGCTCCAAGACGAAGTGCCTGAACAATGTTGTTGTCTCTTCTCCTTTCTCAATTTTTGAGAGATGCTGACTGATTCTTTTCTTCAGGGTCTGTTTGGTAATTCCCACATATTGGGCGCCACAGTTTTCCACAGGACAGGTAAGGATGTCACAGCTGATATCGGAACAGGTCTCGTGGATTAGTCTATGACCTGTCGACCTATTTGTACTGATATTTTTATCAGATTGCCTCCATAGGTTGCAAACTTTGCAACAACCGCATTTTTTATAAAGTGCCTCCCTTTGTGGGATGTTCACTTTAGATGTGTCAACGAGGCTACCGTCTTTTTTGTAGAGCAAAGCCTCCTTGATCTCCCTTGTCCTTTCAAGCCCAATGTAGGGTTCCGTAGCGGAAGTGGTCGGGATGTCACATGAAATGATGCCCAGAGTCATTTTCTGTGACTGCTCTTATAGGATCCGACGGTTCGATCCTGGCAACACCTGCCATTGTTTTTGGACGTATAAAGGTCCAAAGACACCAAGATGCCCCCGTCCTCAGCTGAGGCATCTGGTTTAGACGCCCCCAGCCCCTGTGCCTCATTTGAGGCACTAGGTGGCTGGCGGCTAAGGGGTTTCACATTTGACTTAGCCTTCATGGTTGGGTGCGTGGGGGAAGTGAAACGGGGTGTCTGGGCACTACGGTAGGACATGCGGTGCGCAGAGTAGTACTCTGTAACGGTGATGGGGCAAGCTCATACGGCCCTCAAATGAGGGTGAGGGTCCGCAAGCCGCTTGTCTGGAGCGACTGTGAGATGAGCTCAGGTCTTTGGCACATGTCTTATTGAGACATATTGCTTTTTCTTCATGCTATATTCTCCTTGTAGGAGAAGCAGAGAAGGTAGAGGTGGAGAGGGCGACTAAGCGGACGCTGCGTTCTTTGACAAGCAGTCTTCCTCCGAAGATGTCTTGCCGGTCGTCCACGGACCAGGGGGACCCGGAGGAGAAGTCGCCGACCAACACGGACGGCAACGCCTCCGACAGCATCTTCCAAGACAACCTGGAGCGCTCGTCCGAAATCGGCAAGACTACCATGACCGCCATGGAGGAGGATAGCGAGTTGCCAGCGGCGGGCCTTGCGGCGGCCGGTGGCGGCGGCAACAACGGCACTGGGCAGGACGGCTCCGACATCATCACCGTCGCGGCCTCCGGGCCCTTCATCCCCGCCGCTCGTCTGGGCGGGTGCGGAGCCCGGCGTCTCCATCTAAAGGAGCCGAGCGGGCTGCTGCCTCCGGGTGCTGGGCTGCGTCAGCTGGGGCTTCCCCCCGACGGGGTGCTGCCGCTGAAGAAGCCAATGAACCTGAAGGAGCTGCCGGCCATCAAGCGTGAGCAGATCGAGGAGATCCATCAGCGCTGTCGACAGCGCTTCTCCTACTATGCCAGTACCCCTTTCTCCTATTGGTAGAAGGGGGTGTGAGGAAAGAGGTTTGCAGAGGCCCAGGAAGTTCAAGTCCCTGGTCTTCTGCAAGTCGGGCGTCTCCCCGACCTCCATCTCTCCGTCCCCGCCCTGGGCGTCATCACCAAGCCCATGGACTATCTGGACGCCCTCCCCGGCCTCATTGGCCACTACGGCAAAGCCGAGGTGCTCTTTGCTCTATGGGTTGGGGGGTAGATTGCAAGGATGTGATGTCTTGGCAGGGTGTGATCAACGCCTTGGGCGCTCACATGCAGGCGGTGGTGCGTTCGTTGGAGGACATTGCCCGTCAGCAGGCCGTCTAGCCCAGCGCCTCAACAGCGTCTGCCTTCACTCGGAAGGGCTGGAGAAGACCGGTTCCCTCTTGGATCTTTTTGAAAAGGCTGCAGCTGTACACTGTGTGTGTATTCAGCGGCCCAAGGGGTCATCGTTCTGCGTCAAGTGCCGCGCGAGCTCTACGTCATGCGAGGGCGGACTCCAGAACAGCTGAAGTTTGACCACCGCGCGTTCTTTGGGAAGGTCATCTTTTTGTCTATTTAAAAAAGGGATAGTGACCTTTGCCTAGTGCTATTTATATAGCGATATCTTTAAGATAATTTTCGGCTATATTAAAATACTTGCAAAATAACAAGTTTTTTAATTGGTGTGATTTATCTCTGTCTGTCCGAAGTGAAAATTAACGATTAATTTTCCTATTTGTCAGACGTGCACATTACATATATGTTTTTCATAAAACAGTAATGTAATTTTATTTT
>JASANA010011418.1:0-28542 GCA_030248095.1 Ptycholaimellus sp. GST1_10
TGCTGCAGGGGCTGTTGGAGAATGAGGAACTGTTGGAGAAACTGGAGGAACTTCTTGGGTAGACGCCACTGCCGGAGGTGATGCTGGGGGAGGAGGACAGCAGGGTCAGGGCAAGTCGTTTCAGAAGTGTCTGATCTTTTGTTCAAATCGTTCCAAACGTCTTCTGAAATCACAACCCAGCGACAATGCGTGGACATGACACGCAAATCTGAATAACAAGAGGAATATTATTTGCCAGTTTTACCTGCTTTCATTCAAGGGATTCGTCTTTATCGAAAAGTTTAAACAGTGCCTCCGCACGCTTATTGAAAAATCTTCTCTGGGTTGAATTATGAGGCAACGACCCCACTACTATAATGTTATAAAGAATATTAATTATAGATTTAGTAATTTCGAACTCTTTTGATTCTCCGAGAATGAGATCTTTAATCTTCAATTTTTCAAGCAGAGGAATTTTGCTAACTGCCTTCAAATCCACATCCATTGCTTTTTCATATTGGCATTTGCCTACAACTGAAAATTTATGCCCCCTTTTATAGTTTTTCTCTCTCCCAAAACCTATAAATAGCCATGCCTCTCAATTCAGTTCCACTCAGTCATGGGTAACCATCATGTTTCTACAGCCTAAAATTATCATCCTTCAATCCAAAAAGCCTCTACCCCCGTCCCCAGAAGTGCGCAAAAAACGCCAGACTCCCGCCCCAACAAAGGCAATCACCCCTGAAGATTTGAGCTCGGGAAAAACGAAATATAGCCTTCGATCAAAAGAAACTAATGGGGGCAAGGTGACCCCGAGTAAAGGGGGTAATAAGGGAGAAAGCTCTAGGAAAGATTCGGGCTAAGGGAGAAGGCTCTAATAAGAGGAAACAAAAGGTTTCGGCTAAAGGCCAGAAGCAGCCTACGCCCCCCACAAGTCCTGGTCTGGAAAGATCACTCTGCCGGAAATTAAAAAGCCAGTAGTTAGTATAGCCCCCCCTGTTCTTCCTCCCCTGGAAAAAGCCCCTAGAGAGGGCGAGGAGGAAGAGGGCAGCGGAAGTTGAGGAGGCCGAAAGGGCATCGGAAGTAGACGAGGAGGAAGTAGACATAACACAGGGGGAGGAGGAAGAGGAGGAAGAGCCTCATTCTCGCCCCCCCAGCCCCGGAACATCTCACCAACCCCTTACCCTAGCAATAGTGTTTCCATAAACCCCCCTTCACCACCCCCCTCGGACTATATCTCTGGTACTAGTGAACTGTGTTTTCACTACAACAACGAGCTTCATTTCCCCGTACCACCTTCCTAAACACTATCAATTTCCCCCCAGTGATCCCCATTTGGTTCGCCTTCTCTTATGCTCACCCTATAGATAGTATTCCATTCATCATCTAGCGGCTGACTTTGTAAATACTCTAGTGATTTGCCTTAACACCCTCACCCGCCCATACCTGGCCCTCACAACCTCTTCAACTAAGCCTCACCCCTGGATACCACTTCGCAGCAATCTCCTCCCCTCCAGTGGCATCATTTGATTTACAAGTCCATCTGGCTCAAAAGTTAACAAACCAAATTGCGCGCATTCTTGTGGCTATAGAAAATACTCGCCGAATCCTGGCTCCTTGGTAACTTTGACGCTAAAATTGACCGAGCCAAAGGCTATCCTCGATGGCCGTAACATCCGCCTTGAACTTCCAAATCATGCTCTCATTGTAAGGGCCACAATGTCTGGCAAAACTACCCTATGTCTAAGCCTTTTAAAACAACCCCATCTTTTTTGGATCCCCCACCATCCTGCATCTTCTTCTACTTTGATCAATATCAGGACAAATACTGCCAAGCCAAGGAACATCTTGCCTCTTTAGGCATTGAACTTCGGCTATTCAAAGGCTTCTTGAAGACCTTAACCTAGATAGTATTGCCAAAACAAATGGGCAAACTGTTATTCTTGTTGATGACTTTTCCGAACAACCTCAGCCTCGGCTAACTTGGCCCGAATTGCCACAAATGGACGGCATAAAAACATAAGCCTATGGATTGTTCTACATTCCCTGTTCAACAAATCCAGTGAATCCCGCACCATCAGTCAAAATATGCGTTGGTTTTTCCTACTCCCCTCCCTTCGCCTTGAATCTCAACTTAGGACATTTGGGGCCCAGCTTGGTCTTCGTGAGCGACTAATCTATGCCTTCAAAAAATGTCAGGAAGATGTGGACCCTTTCAGTCGCTACATCCTAATTGACAGTGGCCCCCGAAAGCAATACGTAGTTTGTCCGTGTACTTCGTTCAGTTACGTCTGCTTATCTAATTCTTTTTCACATGCTTGGATGAATAGTAGAAAAACCTTTGTGATATTAATTGTCTTTTTTACGTTTCTGTACCAAAATTTGCTATTGGTGTGATTATGAGCCCAAGAGAATACTTTCGACTAAAACGAAGAAATGCGAATCCCCAACAAACAAAGTTTTGTCATAACTCTACATGCAAAATGCAGGCTTTAAAGCATCGAAATGGTCTTCTACAGTTTGCCTTTTAAAATTCATTGTTGCTACTTAAGAAGCAATGTACAAGAGGAGCAAGGGTGGTTGCATCCGATTTTTTAGAACTCGTTTTTTCGATCGGTTTTTGAAAATACATAACATTTTAAGATATTTCACCAAGTGGAACCTGATATTGATCTGCATATGGCTCGCGATGAGCTTGAACAATTTTGCTGGTCAGCCTTGTATGCAACACAATGATGTGTCAGGTTTGAGCACAATTTATGAATCTGAGCTCAAGCAAACTATGGACTTATGGGTATCAAATTGAAGCTAAAAGCCTTCCAAAAAACAATGGTGATCCTTGATTTGAGAAATCGGTTAATCAAAATCTGAAAATTTGAAAAATAGGAAAACCTAAATTTTGTCCAATTTTGGGCAATCAAAAAAAACTTTTTACTCAAAATTTTCGTTCAAAGTTTACATAAACGGTGCCCATAGGCGTTTTTCCCATAAAATTCTGGTCCAGATGGCAGTGTTAGAATATGAAAAATGGGGTGAGCAAACTGGAGAATTTTCAGTTTTATGGTAGCCACTCAGGATTTGGGCCTATGCTATAACATAGGAGAAAAATTAGGTAAAAAATTTTGGTCTCCAAAATAGGCTTTTCTGCCATAAATTATTTCTTTGGGCCCATCTGCTGTTCTCTATGCAATAAAAATTGCCAAAAAAGATATTTACATCAAAATTTTAAATAATTTTATATACCAATACTATCTGGAATATATAGTCTGAAGATATGCAAAAATTTCACTTTTTCAAGAAAAAAACTGAATAGATAACAGCAGATGGGCCCAAAGAAATAATTTATGGCAGAAAAGCCTACTTTGGAGACCAAAATTTTTCCTAATTTTTCTCCTATGTTATAGCATAGGCCCAAATCCTGAGTGGCTACCGTAGAAACTGAAAATTCTCCAGTTTGCTCACCCCATTTTTCATATTCTAACACTGCAGTATAAAACCAGTTTTTTATGGGAAAAACGCCTATGGGTCACCGTTTTTTACACTTTTGAACAAAAATTTTGAGTAAAAAGTTTTTTTTGATTGCCCAAAATTGGACGAAATTTCTTTCCGCATCTTTTTCAAATTTTAGCTTTTAGTTAACCGATTTCTCAAATCAAGGATCTACATCGTTTCCCCCAGCTTTTCTCCTACAGCTTATACCCATAAGTCCATAGTTTGCTTAACTCAGAAATTAAATTGTGCTCAAACCTGATTTTACATTGTGTTGCCCCCGACGCTGACCGCGGCAAAACACTCAAGCTCATTGCAAATGCTGATATCAGGTTCCACTTGGTGAACGAAGAAATGTTATGTATTTTTCAAAAATATTTTCAAAATCGGGGGAATTGGTTCTAAAAAATAGGATAGAGCCCCTTTCCAATGACCTTGCTTCTCTCAGAAAATGCTTCTTAAGTGTTGATTAAATTTTGAAAAAAAAATCCTGCAAAATTTTCTAAGTTTTATAAAAATTTAAAAAAATAGCTTTGAAAAATTAATTTTCGAAAAAATTCTGCAAAATTTCCAAAAGTTTTATAAAAATTTCAAAAAATAGCTTCGAAAAATTAATTTTCGAAAAAAATTCTGCAAAAATTTCCAAAAGTTTTATAAAAATTACAAAAAATAGCTTCGAAAAATTAATTTTCGTTCTTAGACAGCTACACATTTGGAAAAGAAAAAAAAATTACGGAAATATTTTAAAAAATTTAAACGTTTATCTTTTGATGAGGGTAGCCAATAGTTCGTTTAAAAGGCTCTCACCTCGGGCTTGTCTTTGGCCTCCTTCTTGGGCGAGTCCTTCTTAGGGGAGTCCTTCTTGGGCGCCTCCATCTGCCCCACTTCACTGGCCGGCTGGACGATGGGCAGGATGGCGGCTGCCTGGCTCTTGGCTGCCTCCGCTTTCGCCGCCTCCGCTGCCAGCTCCTTCTTCAGCGCATCCGCCTTCGCCGTCGCCGCTGCCTTGGCCTCAGCTGCCTTGGCCGCCGCTTCATCGGCCAGCTTCTTGGCCTCTGCCTCCGCCTTGGCTTTGGCCGCTGCTGCTTCCTCCGCTGCTTTCTTGGCCTCTGCTTCTGCTTTGGCCTTGGCAGCAGCCGCCTGCTCCGCCAGCCTCTTGGCCTCCTCTTCCGCCTTGGCCTTCTCCTCGGCCAGCTTTTGAGCTTCAGCCTCTGCCTTGGCCTTGGCGGCTGCTGCCTGTTCCTCGGCCAGCTTCTTAGCTTCAGCTTCCGCCTGAGCTTTGGCAGCTGCAGCCTCCTCAGCCAGTTTCTTAGCTTCAGCCTCAGCCTGGGCTTTGGCAGCTGCAGCCTCGTCTGCCAATCTCTTGGCCTCAGCCTCAGCCTTCTTCTTGGTCTCAGCTGCCTCCTCTGCCAGTCTTTTGGCTTCAGCCTCAGCCGCGGCCTTAGCAGCCGCCGCCTCCTCCTCCGCCTTCTGCTTGGCCGCCGCCGCTTGCTCGGCCAGCTTCTTTGCCTCCTCCTCCGCCGCCTTCTTTGCCGCCGCTGCCTCCTCTTCCAGCTTCTTCTTAGCCGCCTCCTCGACTGCCTTGGCCTCTGCAGCCTGTTTGGCAGCCTCCTCCTCCGCCTTGGCAGCAATACTCGGTGGCTTTGCCCTGTTCTTCGTTCAGTTACGTATTGCTGCCAAGGCGGAGGAGGAGGCTGCCAAACTGGCTGCAGAGGCCAAGGCAGTCGAGGAGGCGGCTAAGAAGAAGCTGGAAGAGGAGGCAGCGGCGGCAAAGAAGGCGGCGGAGGAGGAGGCAAAGAAGCTGGCCGAGCAAGCGGCGGCGGCCAAGCAGAAGGCGGAGGAGGAGGCGGCGGCTGCTAAGGCCGCGGCTGAGGCTGAAGCCAAAAGACTGGCAGAGGAGGCAGCTGAGACCAAGAAGAAGGCTGAGGCTGAGGCCAAGAGATTGGCAGACGAGGCTGCAGCTGCCAAAGCCCAGGCTGAGGCTGAAGCTAAGAAACTGGCTGAGGAGGCTGCAGCTGCCAAAGCTCAGGCGGAAGCTGAAGCTAAGAAGCTGGCCGAGGAACAGGCAGCAGCCGCCAAGGCCAAGGCAGAGGCTGAAGCTCAAAAGCTGGCCGAGGAGAAGGCCAAGGCGGAAGAGGAGGCCAAGAGGCTGGCGGAGCAGGCGGGTGGTGCCAAGGCCAAAGCAGAGGCAGAGGCCAAGAAAGCAGCGGAGGAAGCAGCAGCGGCCAAAGCCAAGGCGGAAGCAGAGGCCAAGAAGCTGGCCGATGAAGCGGCGGCCAAGGCAGCTGAGGCCAAGGGACAGCGGCGACGGCGAAGGCGGATGCGCTGAAGAAGGAGCTGGCAGCGGAGGCGGCGAAAGTGGAGGGAGCCAAGAGCCAGGCAGCCGCCATCCTGCCCATCGTCCAGCCGGCCAGTGAAGTGGGGCAGATGGAGGGGCCTCAAAGAAGGAACTTCCCTGAAGAAAGGAATTGCTCAAGAAGGAGGCCAAAGACAAGCCCGAGGCCAAAGCCTTTTTCTCAAAACGAACTATTGGCTACCCTCATCAAAAGATAAACGTTTAAATTTTTTAAAATATTTCCGTAATTTTTTTTTTCTTTTCCAAATGTGTAGCTGTCTAAGAACGAAAATTAATTTTTCGAAGCTATTTTTTGTAATTTTTATAAAACTTTTGGAAATTTTTGCAGAATTTTTTTCGAAAATTAATTTTTCGAAGCTATTTTTTGAAATTTTTATAAAACTTTTGGAAATTTTGCAGAATTTTTTCGAAAATTAATTTTTCAAAGCTATTTTTTTAAATTTTTATAAAACTTAGAAAATTTTGCAGGATTTTTTTTTCAAAAATTTAATCAACACTTAAGAAGCATTTTCTGAGAGAAGCAAGGTCATTGGAAAGGGGTTGCATCCGATTTTTTAGAACCAATTTTTTCGATCGGTTTTTGAAAATACATAACATTTTAAGATATTTCACCAAGTGAAACCTGATATTGATCAGCATATGGCTCGCAATGAGCTTGAACAGTTTCGTGGTTAGCCTTGTATGCAACACCATTTTGTGTCAGGTTTGAGCACAATATATGAATCTGAGCTCAAGCAAACTATGGACTTAGGGGTATCAAATTGAAGCTAAAAGCCTACCAAAAACGATGGTGATCCTTGATTTGAGAAATCGGTTAATCAAAATCTGAAAATTTGAAAAAGATGCGGAAAACCTAAATTTTGTCCAATTTTGGGGCAATCAAAAAAAACTTTTTACTCAAAATTTTCGTTCAAAGTGTACATAAACGGTGCCCATGGAGGCGTTTTTCCCATAAAATTCTGGTCCAGATGGCAGTGTTAGAATATGGAAAAATGGGGCGAGCAAACTGGAGACTTTTTCAGTTTTATGGTAGCCACTCAGGATTTGGGCCTATGCTATAACATAGGAGAAAAATTAGGTAAAAAATTTTGGTCTCCAAAATTGGCTTTTCTGCCATAAATTATTTCTTTGGGCCCATCTGCTGCTCTCTATGCAGTTTTTTTCTCTGAAAAAGTGAAATTTTTGCATATCTTCAGACTATATATTCCAGATAGTATTGGTATATAAAATTATTTAAAATTTTGATGTAAATATCTTTTTTGGCAATTTTTATTGCATAGAGAACAGCAAATGGGCCCAAAGAAATAATTTATGGCAGAAAAGCCTATTTTGGAGACCAAAATCTTTTTACCTAATTTTTTCTCCTATGTTATAGCATAGGCCCAAATCCTGAGTGGCTACCATAAAACTGAAAATTCTCCAGTTTGCTCACCCCATTTTTCATATTCTAACACTGCCATCTGGACCAGAATTTTATGGGAAAAACGCCTATGGGCCCCGTTTATGTACACTTTGAACGAAAATTTGAGTAAAAAGTTTTTTTGATTGCCGAAAATTGGACAAAATTTGAGGTTTTCCGCATCTTTTTCAAATTTTCAGATTTTGATTAACCGATTTCTCAAATCAAGGATCACCATCGTTTTTGGTAGGCTTTTAGCTTCAATTTGATACCCATAAGTCCATAGTTTGCTTGAGCTCAGATTCATATATTGTGCTCAAACCTGACACATCATTGTGTTGCATAGTAGGCCTACCAGCAAAGATGTCGAAGCCCATTGCGAGCCATATGCTGATCAATATCAGGTTCCACTTGGTGAAATATCTTAAAATGTTATGTATTTTCAAAAACCGATCGAAAAAACGAGTTCTAAAAAATCGGATGCAACCACCCTTGCTCCTCTCGTACATTGCTTCTTAAGTTATGTGAAAATGCAGGCAGGCGAGGCTGAGGAGGCTATTGCTGACGGGGTGAAACCGGTTTCCGAGCATTTGAAACATTATTTTTTTGGGTAGAATGGTTGAAAAATGGGGTTTGCTGAGAAATGGCAAAATCTCAACGAATTTGGACAAACTTTTTTTCCCGAAAGGTAGTAGGTAGTCGAAGGTAGTCATTGGCATGGAATTGTAAGCTGCCAAGGAAGTTGTGGGCTGTGAAGCTCCGCGGTCACCTATTGCGCTCTGCGCCATATACTTGTTTTAGATAGCTGAGGGGGAGTCGGGGAACTAATGGAGCCTCAAACAATGATTTTTTTTGACCTCCCAGAGCTGCAGTAATCAGCAGAAATTGTAGGAGAGGGAGTGCGAGTAAATGGAATAAAAAGAAGAGTGACATCCTAGGCTGCCTTGGTAGCAAGCGGAGTAGAGGATTGGGACTATTTGAGCAAGAGTTGGAAACAACCTTGAGGCCTAATGGAGGCAATGGGGGTGAGGCGAGGGGCTAATTGAGGATATTTTTCGGTAGCATATGAGAAGAGCTGGGATTGAAGAGAGACTAGTTGAGGGGGCATCTCCTCCTCCTTCGTCTGCTCGTTTCACGTATGAATTCTCTGCCACCGTGATGCCACCGTGAAAAATATGTGATGAACCGTTTTGGTGATTAACTGTTGTGACAATGTTTAATAAAAATCATAATCATCAACAACTGCATGACACAGTTGTATATATTCAAAAAAGAAGATAATTTATGATAAGTATATCGATTTACTGTAATATAAAATGAATTATGTAAACAAAATATAAAAAATATTGCCATTCTGATCAAATTAACCTGTCTATATCATTTATTTATGATTAAAATAGTAAAAAAACAAAAAAGAGCAAGTTCGAACCTAACATGGTCTAACTTGCCCTCGTTCGCAGGTTCGCGTTCGCCAGACCCCTCGTTCACAGGTTTGCAGGCCCGTTCGCAAACTGGACATCACTGACCCCAAGGTCAAGGATAAGGACCAAGGACTGTTCCTGCCGGGAGGTCGGTGGCGGAGAACAGTCCAAGGCCCCCAATCGGGGAGTCCGTTACAGAGAACTGGGGAGGGCAGGAGGCAAGGGCTCCGCGCGCGCAGAGGTTGGGGAGGACGAGGGAGCCAAAGGGACATGCGGAGGAAGGAGAGGGATGCGGCGAGGCGTTACAGAGAGGACAAACCCGAGGGTGGAGGTTGTCAGACTCTGGCTCTTCCAGGTAGCTGTGGCACTGCACGCGCTTACGCTTGTGCTTGGCCCGAATGTGCTGTTCCCTCTGAATACCTGAGGACAGGAGGGACAGGGCTGAGGAAGCGAGCGGGACTTGGAACCAAAACGCTTGCCTCCATCCACCCTGGTCTGTTGAAGCATGAAAGGCCCATGAGAGAGCCCTTTCATCTCCTCCGCACTTTCCCCTCCCTCACTCTCCTCCATCTTCTGACTCAACACCGTGTTCGGTGGATTCTGCTTTCCTTCACCCTTCATGGACTGGGGTCTGCAGCAGCTGAGGTGAATGTTCATGTGTACAGCCTACACCTGCTGCTGGGAGTTGAAAGGACTGTTCCTGCCTGGGCCCCACGTAGATGGTGAAGGGGGCGCCGCTGCCCATGTCCACATTGGTCAAGGAGGTGGCGACGATGTTGGGAACGTCGGAGTTCTTGCTGGTTCTTTCTTCCACCTCTACTAAGGGAGGGGAGAGTGGGGAGGAGGTGGCCTCTGGCTTGAAGCGAATGCCTGCCTCATCCACGTCCTTGTCTGCAGAGCCCTTGCTTCTCAGCTGGGAGCCAGTGTTGGGAGGCATGTTGAGTCTGAGCGGGGGGCGTGGCCCCCTTCACCAGCTCTCCTCCGGGGCCCCTTCCAGCTTTGGCCAGCCAAAGTTGCAATCTGGGCTGAAGTTGATGAGCTCCTAGTCTTGACGGCAGTGGAGAGTGTGCCACTGCCACTGCTTCGGGCCACTTGTTCATGAAGATGTGCCCTCGCCACCAGTAGGGCTGCTCCCATCACCCCTCATAGCACACAGTGTCCGCAGCTTTGTGCTAGCGGTTCTGCTCTGGGCAGTTGAGGGGAGTGTAGATTTTGCCCCCTATGGCCAAATGTAAAAGGGGTAGAAGAGCTAGATGCATGGAGATGAACTTCAGGACTTGGTGACTGACAGCCCTCGTATTCCCTATAAAGAAGTCATGCCAAGTTCGACATTTCAAAATTGGAGAATAAATGGAAGACAAAACAAACACACACACAACACTCGTTGTGGCAAGAAAAATAAGCACCCAAAATGCAAAATAAATGAAATGGGGCAAAAGCTGCTAATGCACCATATCCTCATGGTACTTGGTACTTCCAGAACTCGAAAAGGCAAAATCACAAGAGGCGCATTTGTACCAGTCACTGGGAGAGTTGGCAATATGGCATTTTACATGGCGGTCGTATTTTTTGCCTTGTTGACATTTGAACTTGCATTTGGAACAAGTGAAAGCGAATGTATTGGCGCACTGGCTCTCATACCTATGCAACTTTCTCTGGCGCATATTTGAGAACATCAACCCACACTTAGCACACTCTTTTTCGGATGGAGGGACTTTGTGGAAGGCGATGTGAAGGTCAAAGCAGTCCTTCTCCCAGATGCGCTCCTGGCAGCTCGGGCACTGGTAGTGTTCCTTTCTTTTGTGGATGTCTCAGATGTGGGCCCGTATGCCTGTGCGCACCAAACCTGCATTTAGAAAGGTTGGCGAGGAAGGAAGAGGCGAGGCAGCAACCCATCCGCTCAATGCAGTAGAGGCGGTCTCATGCCCCACCATCCGTCCCAATCACCTTACGGCTGGTGGCGTAGTCACCGGCGGCCTTGAAGAGGTCCTTCTGACTCCGCCTGCTCCGTCCCAGCACCTCGACGCGAGTCTCTGCCACCTGTCAGCCACTATTCACTCCGCCACCGCCTCCACTACTATTCATCAAGAAGGAATATCAACCGTCTGCTCAACAATCCCGCGCCAGTTGAGAGACCGCAGGCGTTCCTTCAGAGCCTTTCGGCTGGACACCTCTCGCTTTGCCGCATCCCGGGCCTCCACACCGTGCTGTAGAGGGCCTTGTTGAGGATCTCGGTGAGCTTGTGGAGTCTGCCGCGCCGGTCAACCCTGAAGATGATGGTGTGCTTGTAGGGCTTCACCTTGTCCAGCAGTTGGATATGAACAACAAGGTGTTCTCGGCTGTTGCCAAGATGCGCGGCCTCACCTCAAGACACCACCTAGATGAAAATTCATGGCAAAATTCAACCGATCTCAATGAAAAACCATGAATTATACATGTTCAAATTTTCGAAACATCAAGATTTTGGGTTTCAAGATCAAGCCATAAATAGAGCAATACTAAAAATTTCAAATATTTCTCTTACCAGCTTCAAGACATTACTATTTCGGATGTACATTCCACAAATCAGCTAATTTCATTGAAAAACCATAGACTTATGCATGTTCAAATTTTCGAAACATCAAGATTTTGGGTTTTTGACAATAAATCGATAAATAACAAATATTTCAAAAATTCCTTTTGCCAGCTTCAAGATATTAATTTGCCGGAAGTACCTGCAAAAATTCAGCAAATTTCATTGAAAAACCAGTGATTTATGATTTTTCGTATTTTGAAACATCAAAAAATTGAGTTTTGGGCGAAATTCAAAAAATTACGCCAAGCGCCAAAAATGGTCCCGAGGCACCGCCTTCATGCAAACAAGGTATTCTCGGCTGTTGCCAAGATGCGCGGCCTTTGTTCCAGATAATAAGCTAAGCAATTCCTTTTAACTGCTTTAAGATACTGCCGCAGCAAACGTATCTGCCAAATCTAAGCTGACTTTATTGAAAAACCAGTAATTTATGGATGTTCGAATTTTTGAAACATCAAGATTTTAGGTTTTTGACTATAAATCAAGAAATAATAAATGTGTCGAAAAATTCTATTATCAACTTCAATATATCACCATTAGAGACGTACATGCCAAAATTCAACTGATTTCATTGAAAAACCATCGATTTATGGATGTTCAAATTTTTGAAACATCAAGAATTTAGGTTTTTGTCCATAAACTGAGAAATAACAAATATTTCGGAAATTCCTTTTGCCAGCTTCAAGATAGCACCTCGACGGACGTATCTGCCTAAAATCAGCCAATTTC
The DNA here is from genome assembly GCA_030248095.1 of Ptycholaimellus sp. GST1_10. Lineage (NCBI taxonomy): Eukaryota > Metazoa > Nematoda > Chromadorea > Chromadorida > Chromadoridae > Ptycholaimellus > Ptycholaimellus sp. GST1_10. Next base: position 11,946 of record JASANA010011418.1, read on the forward strand.
ATTGAAAAACCAGTGATTTATGAATTTTCGTACTTTGAAACATCAAAAAATTGAGTTTTGGGCAAAAATCGAAAAATTACGTCAAGCCCAAAAAATGGCCTAGAGATATCACCCAGGCGGACTTTCATGCAAAAAATCAGCCAATTTCGTTGAAAAACCAGTGATTTATGAATTTTCGTACTTTGAAACATCAAAAATTTGGGTTTTGGGCGAAAAATGCAAAATTACGTCAAGCGCAAAAAATGGCCTGGAGATACCACCCAGTCGGACCTTCATGCAAAAAATCAGCCCCTACGGCCCCTACGCTTCGCCTAGCATGCTTCGCATGCCAGGCTACGCTCCGTGGCCTCCGCACCCATGCCCTCCGGCCTCCGGAGCTCTGACTGCCCTGCCCTCCGCGGCAGGCGGCCTTCGGCCGCGCAAAAATCAGCCATTTTCGTTGAAAAACTGAGGAGTACGGGCCTCGGACACACATATATAGATATATATATTTATATATATGCGGAAAGATGGACGCAAAAATAAGGTAACAGGTTAAGCTGGCCTTGGCCGCCCGCCGCTTCGGGCAGGGCGCCAGAGCTCCTCCGGCCTCCGGGCACGGGTGCTACGGCCCCTACGCTTCGCCTAGCATGCTTCGCATGCTAGGCTACGCTCCGGGGCCTCCGCACCCATGCCCTCCGGCCTACGGAGCTCTGACTGCCCTGCCCTCCGCGGCAGGCGGCCTTCGGCCGCGCAAAAATAGAAATGCGCACCTGTGTGCCCAGCAGGAGGTGATTCAAACCAGCCAAGGATAGAAGTCGATGGGGATCTGCTGGAGTAGGCGGCGCCGGGCAAGGATGAGCTTCCGATCACGGGGCATGTTTTCTTTGACGAAGTGATAGTCACACCGCCCGATGGCCAACATCGTATCGGTGCATCTACTGTCGAACAGCTCCTTGCTCATTTCATCATCAAGCACTGGAACTCATTTTGTTTAAACTTGAAATGAGATAAAATTAAGATGCACCCAATTCAAAAAAGGAGTTGACAGAGGCGAGAGAGGCGACAGAGGTGAAAAGGAGTTGACAGAGGCGTGAAGGATGACCTGGAGGATGCCGCTGCTTGGAAGGTGATGCAGCGTCGGTTCCACCAGCATCATGCGCAGCCCAAACTGCTGCACCACGCTCTGAGCCATGAACAGCTGCATTCATTCCATCTCACAACTCTTCCCTCCTCCCCCCTACCCCTAACCAGTTCATCCGCCCATTGGTTTCCAAATGGGTAGGCCTGGCTGTAGCTCTTTGGGTTGATGGAGTTGGCTCCCAACTGCGCCACCAGGTGTGTGAAGTTGGTGAGGCCAATGTTCTGCCAAAACTATGCCTAGAGGAGAAAAGGAGAGAGGAGAGAGAGTAATGGCATTGGCATAGGTGAGGAGGGCCTGGAGGTGCTTGATCCCGCCACTGGGACCAATGTGGGGTAAGTGGAATTTCTGGGATATCATTTGCCTTACATTGGCCCTACCTCCTGCCAGCCAGCTCAATCATTGCATTGCATTTCCCCTACTGCCCGCTTCTGACCGATTTCATCCATTTCCATTCCATCTTTTCACCTACCCAACTAAAATTTTCTTATTTTTTTATGACATAGAAAAATTCGTGTATTTTCTTGCTGTGGGAACTGGTGTACTCTGAACTATTGCTGGAATGGTGTATAAGCAGTTATATGAGGGTCGGAGAAGGTTAAACTCAGAAAGTTTTGCTACCCATACTGTTCACCTAGCATTTCACCTGGACCCTTGATGACTAGTGGGAAGTTCGTGGTCATTCTGGTCCCTTTTGTGGTCAACGTTGTGTTAAAAATAAAAAAAATAAAAATTCCAAAAAAAATACCATTTTTGACCGCGGAGCGGCCCGAAGGGCCGCTCCGCGGTCTATAGAGGTTACTAAACTTTTGTCCTCATATATATGTATATATGTCTGGAAATGCTGTCCACGGGCGAATTCTCAACGGATTGGGACAAACTTTTTTTTTCCTGAAAGGTAATGCAATTTTAGGAAGATCTGGAGGGGTAGACCCGGTTTCCGAGCATTTGAAACATTATTTTTTTGGGTAGAAAGGTTTAAACATTGCAATATATAGTTTTTGCGCTGTAGCACCTGTAATCTTGAGAATTGCACAGACAACTTGAGTTTTTTTGTTCACAAGTCGTATATAACGATTCCAAATCTGTGCTTACTTTTGAAAATGGTTGAGAAACCACAGACTTGCCCTCTTGAGTGACAAACTTTCACACATGACAATAGCATCAATAATTAGTAGCAGCTGAACGGCTGATAAATGAACAGAACACTTGAGTTTTTTTGTTCACAAGTCGTATATAACGATTCCAAATCTGTGCTTACTTTTGAAAATGGTTGAGAAACCACAGACTTGCCCTCTTGAGTGACAAACTTTCATGCATGACAATAGCATCAATAATTAGTAGCAGCTGAACGGCTGATAATTGAACAGAACACTTGAGTTTTTTTGTTCACAAGTCGTATATAACGATTCCAAATCTGTGCTTACTTTTGAAAATGGTTGAGAAACCACAGACTTGCCCTATTGAGTGACAAACTTTCATGCATGACAATAGCATCAATAATTAGTAGCAGCTGAACGGCTGATAATTGAACAGAACACTTGAGTTTTTTTGTTCACAAGTCGTATATAACGATTCCAAATCTGGGCTTACTTTTGAAAATGGTTGAGAAACCACAGACTTGCCCTCTTGAGTGACAAAATTTCATGCACGGCAATGTCATCAATAATCAGTAACAGCTGAACGGCTAAGAATTGAACAGAGGACTTAAGTTTTTTTGTTCACAACTCATATATAGCGATTCCAAATATGTGCTTGCTTTCGAAATTGGTTGAGAAACCACAGACTTACTTTCTTGAGTGACAAACTTTCACGCATGGCAATGTCATTATTAATCAGTAACTGCTGAACGGCTAAGAATTGAACAGAGGACTTGAGTTTTTTTGTTCACAAGTCATATATAGCGATTCCAAATCTGTGCTTACTTTCGAAAATGGTTGAGAAACCACAGACTTATTCTCTTGAGTGACAAAATTCCATGCATTCATATTGTGTTCAAAATTCAAAATTCAAAAATTCATATATAGGATGCGCTCCGCGGTCACCTATTGCGCTTTGCGCCATATACTTGTTTTTCACTTTTCACCTGTTTACTACTGACCCCTTTAGCACTTACCCCACATTGAATGGGACAGAGGTGCCGACCATGTCCCATGGCTGCACATTGTGCAACTGGGAGTTGGAGATGATCAGCACCAACTTGGAGAAGCTGCCGAGTTGGTGAGTAATAGGTGGCAAAAGGGAGGAGGGATGAGGAAGGAGGAACTTTGGGAAGTGGCTGATAGGGTCCGAGGTGCATAGGCGAAGCTTGGTGATGTGACCTCCTTGACCATGCTGAAGCGGGACTTGCATTCCGGCAGGCAGGCTGGCTTGGCTTGCGAGCTGAAAGGAAGAGCGGGTAATGAGAATGACTAATTCATTCACCTCATTCACCATAACATCAATGAACCATGGCTGGGGCAAAAGCAGCGTTTAATGCGTTGACATTTAGTTGGTGCTCTCCTTCAGGTTCCATTCGCCACTCCAAAGGTCCAGCCATGTGATGATAATCCACATAGAACGGATTGAGGAGCTGATTGAATGGCTTTACTTTTAGAACTAATTTTGGTTCCATTGAGTTTGTTCTTTCATCATTCACCAGGCCCTCCCACCTCACTTGTTTCTTTTGCGCACAAGCACAACTTTTGACCATTTTGCGCCTATTTAATTCTACCACGCGAAGGGTGCCGTGTGGCTACTCACCACTCGCTGGGTTATTATCGGTAGTGTGGAGGAGGCCTGCGGCTGCGACTGGGTGGCCTTGGGGAAGGGGCCTTCCGCTTGCCGCAGTACGAAGGGCAGGGCTTGGCCAGAGGTGGCGGGGGCGGCTGCTGGAGTGCTGCTGGCAGATGGATGATGTAGATGATCATCTAAAAATTGGCTTTGCATTGTAGCACAAGCGCTTGGCTAGGCTGGATAACAAAGAAGTAGGGTAGGTGTAGAAAGAAACAGTAGAAAACAAAACATTTTTGGCAAAACATTTTGTAAGTTTCAAATGATCCAAAACAGCTAATTGAAACAAAAAAGTATGCAACACCATTAGATAATAATGACGTAAAAGGATAGCAAAAGGAAAGCTTTGCAATGGAGCAGAAGCTGGGCTATGTTGCAAAACAATGCAGTAATAGAGTTGTTAATGTGGGCACACTAGGTGTTGTAGCGGATGTAGTGGAGGAAGTTTGTGATCATTTGGCAGACGGCCCACTCCTTGATGTGGCTCTGGAAATGATTTTTGCCACTCAGTATCTGCTGATGATGGCAGGAATCAAATGGGAACCGAGTGCGTCTTCTTCACCTCCCTGGCATATTTTTGGCGCTCAGTTTCAGATGAGGATGGTGAAGAGGAAGGAGGAACATTGCAGGTGGCGTTGATGATGCATTTGATGTCCTTGAGCCAGGCACCAGTGAGGGTGGCCACTCAGAGCTTGGGGTGGGCTCCAGTGCCGGTGTTGGGCAGGTAGGATGAGGCCTTGATGGGCAGCATGTTGCTGTCCCCAATGACGAGGATCATCTGGATTTTTGCTGCTTAGTTGGACCATGTTTTTGCCGCTTACTTTGGCACATGTCTACCTAAGCACCCTTAGTGGCGACAAAGAAAAAGGCTGACTTTGTTCTCCCAGCCACTGTCCAGCTGGGCCTGGCTGGGACACTTGGCTAGCGTGCTGCAGACGAGAAAGTTCGTGGAGATCTTCACGTAGGGATTGTAGCAGGGTGTGGGCATTCAGGCCTAGATCTTGAATCCACTCATCTTGGCTCTTCTTCTCTCCTGTCTCTCCTATTCAGCAGCTACAGAGGCGAAATGCTTGGTAAGTGAAGCCTGATGATGGCGCTTGGCAGTGGATGCCTCCTTCAGCCGTCCCTCCAGGCCCCGCTTCTCTTCCCATCCGCAGTTGTCCTCACACCTGCCGTACTGCCAGAGAAGAATAAGCTGTAACCATTCACAGTATCCTGGCACTTGGCAGTGGATGCCTGGTCCCCAGCAGGTGGCTGGGCTGGCTGGAGACTTTGGAAGGCTTCCAGTCGATGCTGGTAGCTGCGTTTGTCCTCCTCCATGTTCTGCTGCATTGCGAGTTCCAGCATCTTCTTTGCCGATCTGGTCACCTCCAACTCTTGCTCCGCCACTCGCTTCTCCGCTGCCGCCATCCCAACCCCTGCCTCCTTCAGTCGTCCCTCGAGGCCCCACTTCTCTTCCGGCTCCTTCTGCAGTTCTCCTCGCACTTGCATCAGTTACTGCCCTGCTCACTGTCTCCCCTTCGTCTCTATCGCCACCATTCGATGCCAATAGGTAGTCTGAACTGCAGGCAACGAGATGGAGAGATGGCCGTCTAATGCAAAGTCGCATTTGGAGCATGAATAGAGATGGGGCGGAGGGTTGGGAATGTGATTGGCCATGTGCTTATCATATCTTTTATTAATTTTAGTCTGGAAAGAGCATTTGGGGCAGGAAAGAGGGGAGCCTACAGATTTGCAAGCCTTTTAAAATGTGGTGCATTAGAGCATAGCGCTCACTACACTCCTATTTAAAATGCACCAACAAAAATGGACTAGAAGGCAGAGATTGATGCAAAACACGAAATAAAGAAAATGGGTGTAACTAGATGAAAAAGAGGGGCTAGGACGGAGTGAATTTGTCTGGAGGCTTGATGCATTGGCAGAGTTCCATGTTGCTGGGCGTTCTCTGAATGCAGCAGAGGCCGCAGCGATGGCGACACTTGGGCTCCACCACCCACCACTCTCCAGGGCCTGCCTCTTCGGGGCACTGCTGACCAGCCTCCTCGGGGTGCTGCTGCTGACCAGTGGTGCCAACTTCCTCGGGGCACTGCTCACCAATGCCCATCTCCACCTGGGCCTCTGCAGGGCCTGCCTCCACCTGGCCCTCTGCAGGGCCCACCTCCTTGGGGTGGTGCTGACCAGCACCAGCCTCCACAGGGTTCACCTGGGGCCACCCATCCACAGGCACTGGATGCACCTTGGCTTGTACCTCCAGCTCTTCAGCCTCGGACTTGTCGTCCTGTCAAACTTTCTTCTTTATGATCCTCCTATTGATGCACCACAAGCCTTCACCCTTTACACATTAGCAGACACAAAGCTCCAAAGTGAAGTGCAAGTGAAACATCAGATTTACCCTCCCAAATTTTCACAGCTTTTGATAAAAAAGGACTGTAGGGGGCATGAGCTGAATTTGTGGTAGGCTCAGGATTCGGCAGAGAGGAGGACAATGGAGTTGATGGCCTTGGGCTGGAGTGATGAGCGCGTGGAGGGTGGGAGTGTTTGTGACTGACTCCACCTCAAGTTTTGGTCTCTATGCTCTGGCCAGAAACTGAGGTGGTTTGAAACCAGACACTGGTGCCCTTCCAGGTGACAGTGACAGTACCAAGCAAGAACCCTGATGCTGACCAGGGCCCCCAGCACAATGCCTGTCCCACCACCCATGTACACCTATCAATCCACCAATTGTTGCACTGATTTTATTCTGGAGAACACATTCTGACCAGGACAGTTGTCGAATTTTAGTGGGCAGGGCAGATTAGCCTTCAGAAAGTTGTACAAGAAATTAGTAAATGGGTTAGTGTTAATATTTCAACATTTCTTTACCCAGATGCTGAAGCTGCTGCGTTTGATGCCTAGCTGGACCTCCACTTTGCCCTCAATTCACAACCAGCTTGACTGGCTGGTTTTTTGTGGGAAAATGGGAAGGACATTGAAGGTAGATGATGTGAGTATATGTGGGGTAGGTGATGGGGTTAGGCACACCCAAAGCAATTCCAGCTGAGCCAGTCAAGTTTGCTCTGCATCCTGCAGGGTTTGCAGGCAGGACTGGAGCTCGGCTTGTACATCTTCCCCAGCCAGAAGCTGGCGTAGAAGCGCGCCCTCTCTTGCACAGCCAGCTGGTGCTCTTTCTCCACCCGCTGCACTTCTGCCACTGCAAGCCGATGGCCCTCTTCTGCCTGCACTTTTCCCGCTTCCGCCAATCGCTGGGCCTCTTTTGCTGCCAGCTGTTGCTCCTCTGCCAATCGCTGCCTCTTCAGCGGGCCTCTTCAGCTGCCACTCGCTGCTCCACCGCCAATCGCTGGGCGTCTTCAGCTGCCAATTGCTGACCTTCTGCCGCCGCGCTGCCTTTTGTGCAACCTGCTGCCCCTCCACCACCAAGCACCGGGTTTCTGCTTCCACAGCCAGTCGGCGACTCTTCTCAGCCTACTCCTTGCTGGTCAGGCATAGGGCCGCTTCTGCTGCCTCCTTCGCCACCTCTGCCGACTCATTGGCCACTTTGGCAGCCCTCCACCAGGCCTCCGCCTCCCTCCGCCTTTCCTGCGCCCTCTGACCTGATTCTATAGCCTGCCGTAGAGCCTCTTCTACATGCCACGCCTTAACACACACCTCCCCTCCACCCCCACTCACCTTCTTGTAGTTCCTTGGAAGCCCACACCCTCTTCCACCGGCTGAAAGCACACCAATCATCAAACCCACAGAGAAAAGCAGGCAAGACCTTGGCAGGGGTTGGAGTGGTGGAGCTTGTGGCGGAGCTTGTGGTGGAGCTTGTGGCGGAGGAACTCATGGGCTGAAACCTGTCAGTCTGCATACTGAGGAAAAAAGAGAGGCTGAACCTTGTCGACATTGCTGGGCTTGACACTCACCTGAAAGTTGTCAGCTTATAGGTTTGGAGAAATAGAGAGGCTGGACCTTGGTGCTGGTGATGCTGTTGCTCTTGGTGTCCATCTGAAAGCATCCAGCTTGCAGGCAGGCTGGCCCAATAGGGCTCGTTTTTACTCGTTTGATGCGAACGCGATCCGGATCGCACGGATCGCAACGCGAACGACAGTGGTTCGCATCTGGATCGCTGTGGATCGCATCCAATGTGGATCGCATGTGGATCGCGTGAGGCCCAAAAAATTCAAAAAATTTCAAAAAAATTCAAAAATTTCCAAAAATTTCAAAAAATTCCAAAAAAATACAAAAATTTTTGAAAAAATACAAAAATTTTATAAAAAAATTTCAAATTTTTTAAAATTTTTCAAAATTTTCAAAAAAATTTTAAAAAAATTTCGTCAGAAACGGTAAATACATGCTGAAAAAGAAGAAAAAAAAGTGCTATGTGGATCGCTGTGGATCGCATTTTTCGAGAAACTCGTTTGATTTGAGTTGATATGGATCGCACTCCAAAAAGTCGCCGTTTTTTAGATCCACAACGCGATCCACATTGTGGATCGGACATTGGGCCAGCCTGCTTGCAGGTCTGGAGAAATAGAGAGGCTGGACCTTGCCGCTGGTGACGCTGTCACTCTTGGAGATGGTAACACTCTTGGTGCCCATCTGAAAGCTGTCAGCTTGCAGGTCTGGAGAAATAGAGAGGCTGAACCTTGTCGAAGTTGTTGACCCTGCTCTTGGTGTCCATCTGAAAGCTGAACAACCTGAACAAGTATGGGAATAGAGGCTGGACCTTGTAGAAGCTGGAGAGGTAGTGATGGGGCGGAGTGCTGCAAAACTCACCCATTTTCAATCACCTGTGAGGCTTGGAAAATACCTGCCAACTGTAATTCCGCAATCCTCTGCCCACTGCAGGAGCTCCTCTCCCAACTCTATGCATTTTAGGCTGTAGCTGGATCTGTTTCACCAGTCTATTACCATTACAATTTGAATGGTAGATAGAACAGGCAAACCTTGGTGTCGCAACTAATGAAGTTGATGAAGCCTGCGGGTGGGGTGGTGGTGAGGATGAGAATTGGGCTGGAAGAAAAGGGTTGAAAAGATAGGGAGGCAAAATGGAGGAAAACTGGGAGTCGTAGTCGGTGAGGTAGTTGGTAGGTTGAAAGCTGCCGCAAAAGATGATCTCCTCTTCCTCCCAGACGTTGCAGACCCCGCTGGTGGAGACGATCATGAATAGGAGCAGGAGCATGGCCCCCATCATGCCCATGCTTTCAGTGCGCCAGAGAACATTTTGTAAGTGAAGGCAAATGCGCTACATAGCCCCCAAAAAAAGCACTACATAACCCCCAACAAATGTGCTACATAGCGCCCATGGTTGCATTGTATGTGGCCTTGTCAAGGGTGTAGGCAGGGGGCATCGTTAAGGTGCCTCCAGCCTTGAGCCTATGTCGCCTTTTTGCCACAATCACTACGCCTGTCAGCCGTGTATACAAACTATCCTCTGCCCTCTTCTTCTCCTACACCTACATCGATTACATCTACTGCGGTTATTTTTCATTGGGGCTATATAGCATGGCTTGGGGGCTACATAGCATCCCCTTGGGGGTCATGTGTCGTTTGGGGTAAGGGTTGGGTGCCTCTTAGCCCCCATGTGGGTGATACATAGCCCCCAAATACTATCTATTATAAGAAATGCTGGTGCTGGTGTTCATCATCGCCATCGTTCTCCTCATTCTCTGGTTCTACGCGAAGCAGGACAACAACAATGGGCAAGGTAGAAATTAGCCAAACTGAAATGAGCCTAGAAATAAAGAAGGCAAAATTTGAGATGTACGAGAAGAAGCACGTTGGTCCCACATCAATGGCACTCTCCGCTATGACCTAAAGGCAACCACATTTTTCCCTGCTGACCAGTGAAGGCTTGTCAAAATGAAAGAGACTTGAGAAAGACTTGATGGAAAATGACTTGATGGAAAAAGAAGAAATAGAATCCGCTATGCCTCTAGGTCAATCTCAGACTCAGACTCGGAAGAAGAGGGATTGGGAGCATCTAAGGGAATGAATGGGCGGTCGTTGGGCTGAAAACGGGCATGCTCTGCAGACGCGGGAGGGAATGCTGCAGTTTAACCAGCGTCCAGGAGGTAGGCGGGAAGTAGCTTCGCCGACCTTCCTGCCTGATGAAGGTGCGTCTGAAGTACAGCACGAAACGTCGGAGTGCCTTGTTGCTGAAATCGAAGACAGCCACGTCGTTGGCTTCCCCAAAGCGCCACTTCGCCCACATGAGCTTGTCAAACATCCACGGTATCTCATCAAACGGCAGGGCTGCCAGAGCCTTAAGATACCTGAAATTCACTGGGGGTTATGTAGCGCATTTGCCATTACATCTAAAATGTTGTCTTGTGCCTTACAACAAGGAAGAATAATGGGTGAACCCTATGGCCATGCGCATGCGTGTGCTCAGATTGCAGAACGTGGCGATCTTGTAGAAGTGGAGGCGCGTGCTGATCAGTCGCGAACAGTGAAAGCTACAGGCAAGCCAGGTTGCGTTGAGAAAGATGCCCTTGAAAGCTCCCACCAGGCCCACCTCAATTTACCAATTCATGTCTGGCAGATGATACAGTAACGGCAACCTTGAAGTCAGCAGTGAAGTAGCGAGGACAGACGTTGGGCCCAATCCACTCGCGCAAGGCGTTGAAGATGGCAGTGTACTCACGCTTCTTTTTTGAGCTCGCGAATGCCAAGACACAGGGCACAGCCACCTTCACAGAGGCCAAACGCCGCAAGGCCACCACAGTGACAATCTCAATCGTTTTTGGGGCTTTGCGACGCTCATTTTGTGATGGATGGCAAACCTGTGCATAGATTGAAGGAGAAGAGTCGACGGTGCCATCAATGCACCACGTTTCAGCGTTGCGGAGGACTTTGCGGCCGAAGTCGTTTCACAGAAGGATAATCCGCTGCTGACGCTTCACGTGCTCTGGCATCGGGCGCCTCCCTACTGCATGCTCAGGCTGCGCCACAGGACCCTGGTCATATATGACGAAGTCCTCTTGGGCTGACGATGCGCACACCTGCCCTCACCCACAATTGTTGGGGTTAAGTGACACAAACTGTGAAAAGACCTGAATCTTGCGAATTTCCTCCGGGATTGTCAGTGCCTTGTCAGTGCCTTGTCAGTGCAGGAAGGAGCAGGCTTGAAGGTTTCCCGTCGCGTGCGCTGAAGTCCACGGCGTAGGCTCTTTTCCTTCTCCTGAGCCACCTGTAGAGCCTCTCCATCCAGCATGAAGCCGACAGTGGCTACGCCCTCGATCGTGGTCTCTTGATGGCTAGTCTACAAAACGGTTCGGGGGCTATGCAGCACCATAAGAAAATCTGATGCAACCTGGTGTCGCCTGATGGCTCGGCACTTCGCGATTTGATAGATGAGGTCCTTCATGGGTGGCTGAGTGCAGCGGTGTTGCTTGCTGGGCGCTTCGCGGATCTGGGTGTAGTCCTCACTGTCAACCACCATCCGCGTGCTGCATTTCGCCGAGCCTGTATGGGTTTCTTTACTTTTGCGTCATTTTGAGAGAAAAGAAACCGTGTTTGGCGCATCGGTACTCCGCTCTGCTCTTTTGCTTCCGGTCCGTTTGCGCTGTGAACTTGTACCCGTTGTAGATGAGCTGAGGCTTCTTGTGACGCTTTGCACCCTGGCGCACCTCCTGCGTAGCTAGGATCTTGTACATTCGGTTCGGCAGCAGCTGCTCTGGAAGCTGCTCTTCCTCTGGCCGTTGAGGCTCCTCCTCCTCCTCCTTGCTGGCTTCCTGAGGCTCTTCTTCAGCAGCAACGATGTTTCGCAGCTCCACTTCAGCCTCGTCTGCCATCCTTCACTTCAGCAACACTGCCCCCTTTCCTTTCGAAATGACCAGCCACTGGTCTCTGCAGTGTGCCTTGAACATTGCTCAGTTCTCTACCCGCCCTTCGTCCTTGCTGAGTGGGAATCTGCAGTAGGCGGCCGCCTTTTTCCCGTCAGTCTGTTGCTTTGTCAGCGTCCCAGCCCATTGGTCCGGAATCACCTTCCAAGCTCCGTTGGTTCTTCTTTGCCCCATACTTTTATCGATGAGAAATGAGAAAAGTGTTAGGCAGCTGCATAACCTATGCAATAGGTGTGAAAACTGCACACTTCATTCCTGGCAATGGCTAGAGAATGCGCTTTCTAACCTTAGACATGTCAAGCTTGATTTCAATTGGTGAGCTTGCAGGCTTCCATGTCACATTTACAGACAATAGTATAAGAAAAAGACAGCGTTGCAGCCACTCAAACACTTCCATCATACAATGGTTCTCACTGCGACTGAAAGGCAGCAGGAAAAGGGAGCAAAAAGGGCCCATATCACAATAATAGTACAGGCCTTTCTCAAGGTTGGAATCTCACCACCATCACTTTTCCATGCCTTTTGCTGCTGTCTCAGCCTTGCGAGCGGCTTAGGAGATGTCATGGGAAACCTCACAACCTTCTCTGCAACTATAAACTTCATCTTTCACAAGCTTAACAAAGTCCCCTTTTAATGGATAAACCTTGCTAAAACACAATCTCAAACAGGTTATTTATCATGCTTGTTAAAAATCTCAACCTTTCTATATAATGGCTAATTAGCCATTACCAAGTTTTAGCAAGGATAGCGGGGAGTATCATTGGAATGAGCTTTACAAGTTTCCTTCAAACTAAATTTCTAACTAGCTAAAAAATGAGGATTAATTAATTATGATTAAGTGGGATTTTCACTTTCTTCTTTATTGCTTTTCTGTTTTTGCTTAATTTTGTTGAATGATTTGCTGCGATTTCACTAGAGGCTCCTCTCTTGGCATGAAACAAAAGCGTGACAAACTGGATGAGAAGAGAAAAAGGAAGCAGAACAAAGGCCTTGTTGGCAAGCGAAAAGTTCATTGAATGAGCAAAAGTGGCCTGAGGCGGCCAAAAAGCAAATGCAAAAGTGACCTGAGGCAGCCCATAAAGCAAACGAAGGCACCAAAAAGGCTGCTGCTGAACTAGAAGGGGGCTAAAGGCGTTTGCTGAACTAGAAGAGGGCAGGAAGTTGGCTTAACGCTTGGCGTGGGGGGACTGGGGACAGGCGCTTGGCGTGGGGCTGGGGGGACTGGGGGTCTAGAAGGGGCGGAACGAGCGGGAGGTGGATGGGGCATCAGGGCGGGAGCTCGAGGGGGCGTCGGGGCAGGGCAGAGTGCCATTTCAATAGGCGAGCTCCTCGTCCACGTACTCCTGGCAGACATTGAGCTTGTCATCGATGGCGTGGAGGGTGAGCTTCAGATTCTCCTTCTCCTCCTCACAGATGTTGCGATACATGGCATCCGTCAGCCCTTTCAGGTCAGCGTAAGCCTGAGAGACAATCCAATTGCATATGGGAAGAAGGGGAAGGAATCAGAGGAGGGGAACCAGCTTCAGCTCAATGAGTTGAGAGAACCAGTCCCTGTAGTTTTTGGCCTTCTGCACCATGGCTTTGCGCTTGGCGTAGCTGTCGGCAGCAGAGTGGGCGTTGGCGATGAGCTGCTGGATGTTGGCCTCTGCAGCTGCCCTGGCCTCCGCAGCAGCCGCGGCATCCGCAGCCACCGCGGCCTCTTCAGCTTCTCGGGCCTCTCGCTCTCTGGTGCCCTCCATGTCCTGTATTGGAGGAGGAATGGCTGGAGACAAAGAGGAATGGCTGGAGAGGTGTAGAAGGGGAGTACCTTGGTGTTGCCAACGGTGCTGTCGGGCTCGTCGTAGCTGCCATAGATAATCCCGGCATAGTAGAAGTCGAGGTCATAGTCGGTGTCCTCCTCCTGGTACTCGGCCTCATCATCAGTGTCCTCCGCCACCTCCTGTTCCAGTCCGGGAACTGGCAGCTCGTCCTCGATGGGCTCCTGCTTGACGGTGGGCTCCTGCTTGATGGTGGGCTCCTGCTTGATGATGGCCTCCTGCTGGACGATGGGCTCATGCTTGATGGGGTGGCGGGTGACAGCATGGCTCGAGCAGCTGAAGCGGCGCTGAGCGGGGGTGGATGGGGGTGCCAGGCTGAGTGTCGGGAGTCCGATGAGGATGGAGTCGCCAATGTGGCAGAGCTTGGCCGGGCTGCTGTCGGAGTCGAGGTGGTCTTCTGTTGGTGGCGGCAAGGTGGGGAGCGGGCGGAGCGGGGCCTCGTCCATCTCTTTCAGGAGGGCCTCAAGCCAAGCCCATCCACGCCTCTGTTGGTCTTGGACTGAGCGTTGGACATGATGATTTGTGTTGGCGTTGAACTGGTCTCGGAGGCTACGAGCTGTAGAGATGGAGGATATGAGATGAGTGGGGCTGTGGGGTGCAATGGATGCGAATGACCTATCGACTTCAGATTGTGCCTGAAAGAGTGGTGGGGTGGGTGGAGGGGTAGGAAAAAAAAGGTGTGAGGATCCATTTCATTCGATGTAGATGGCAGGCTGCCAGAGTAACTGGGCACTGCTTCTGTAACTGGGCCCAGCGGCCCTGCCCTGCCTTCAGGGTCCACCTTCACACTGGTTGCCACCCACATCCATAATCCCTCATTCAGGGTCTTACAATTGTGCAGTTTTATGCCAGCTAGAGCGGCATCTTTTACAGCCATTTCTTCAATTCCTTTTCAATGTGTGTCTCTGCAAGTTTTGAGGGATATAAGCAAACCGAACATTTCTAGAATAGGTGATTGGCTAAAAGAGTCAGGCTAAAAACAAAAGAGATCAAGGCACCAGGCGTAGATCAATTTTGGGGCAGAAGGTAAGCAACAAAAAGACTGGAGCCGCAGAGGCTTGGCAGAGCGCAGACAGACAGAAATTGGGCAACAGCGGCTCCTCCACACGCACCCGCTCCTCCGCCATCCTTTGGCTCTTCGTCACTCGGCTCCTAGTGGCCACTGCCCAGTTACACAAAGCCTCTTCCCTGGAAAAACGCTGGACAAACCTGCTTCTTTGGGCGCGGAGGGCGGGGGCCTGGAGGGAGGGTCTTGAAGGCCTTCTGCCTATGCAGCGGCTTCTTCTCGTTGTCCAACTTGGGCCAGTAGATGCCCAGAGTCATCAATTGGGCTGCGATCATCCTGGCTAGCCATGGTTTTGGTTTAGCCAGTACAGATGGGGTGTGATGTGAAATGGGGGCCTGGCAGGCACTTCCCACAATGTTTTGCATATTTGAGATGCTATCTCAGCCTGATTTTTCACTGGTTTTTCTCGTGGAACAAACAAAGACAGGAAAGCTGAGACCAAGTAAGGCAAAGAAACGCATACCATAAGGCAAGAAACTTGGACATGAAAACCGAGCCCATAGGGCAGGAAACTCAAACGGAGCATAAAATGGGGCCCATTGGGCAGGAAAGCAGAAAACATCTCAGAAGCCAAGCTTGTGTAGGATAGCGGAGTTGAAGTTGATCAGAATTTCACCAGTGATGGACGGGAGGGACATTTTGTTTTGCCTGCCACCCAACATGAGGCCCATGGCCAAGAATAGGTGCTCTGCGCTAGCTGAGGAGGAGGGAGTGGACAGAATGCGGAGGGCTACTTTTTGGAGGGGGGACCTGGTGCTGATGATTCTCTTGAGGTCTTTGGTATGGAGAGCAATTGCGTGACTGATCCATCCACCATCAAAGCGGACATTTGTGCCAGCCTGGAAAGGCTACAAAGTATGACTGGGAATGGGTTGGGAGCAGTAAGAAGGTAACTGTTGGTGGGTGTAAACTGGACCTTGGCGTACAGGTCCAGTTGCTCTTGAGCATACTCCAGCTGGTTGGCCAGGCAGGGGTGGCAGGGGACTCCTGGGAGATGGTAGGTAGGAGTAGAGCTGTAGGTGTAGTGGCTGGGGGGCGGGGGGCGTTCCAAGAGGCTCTTCACGTCGAACATGTCGTCGCCGTCGCCCCGGCTCCCCCACGCCAACTCCCCCTCCACAGGCAGAGGAGGCTCTGGCAGCTCCAGCTCCTGCATCGCCGCCCAAACCTCAGCATCCAACAGCTGCGTGAATAGTTGGTATAGGATGGCAGGTGGGGCTCGCGGGGCAGCAGGGCAGTGAGGAACTGGACTTTGTGGGCAGTGAGGTTGATGTAGTCATGGGCAGCAGGTGGGTGTGGTTGTGGGCAAGGTTGGCATGGTCGTGGGGGCGAAGTTGGCGTGGTCGTGGACAAAGTGGTGGTTGTGACCATAGTAGTGGTAGTAGAGATCGTCATCGTTGTGTAGGAGGTTGTTGAGGGTGTAGTAGATGGTGGAGGTGAGGTTATCGGCGGAAGCCTTGGTGCTGCTCGCAGTAGTAGGAGGGCTGGTTGTAGTATTGGTGAAGAGTTTCTAGAATGGGTCAGGAATTTTTGCTGACATGAACAAGAAGAGCTACTGATTCAAGCTCAGATTGGCTGCAGTGGATGAGGTTGGAGATGAGGTGGCAGTGGGGATGGGAGAGCTCCCCTTCGTGTCTCCCATAGACAACACTGGCAGTGACACCATACTCATACTGCTTTCTCCACAATCTGCGAATTTTTTTCTGAAGCTTTCTAGATTTTCCTCCAGGATAGGGTTTAGAACAAATTGAACAGGTGAATAGGAAAAGAGAAGGAAGCTAACTTTTCTGCTGGTTGGCAGGGAGGTGGAGGCAGACCAGGCAGGGCAAGGCATAGAAGAGAGTGAGGTGCTTGAGCTCTGGCACCAGATGAAGCAGCTGGTGTAGGTTGATGTGGCTGCAGAAGGAGTAGTCAAAGTAGATTTTCTCAATGCTGGAGATGACCACCATCAGCTCCTTCTCGAGGAACTCGCACTTGGTCATCAGCATTTTGAACCCTG